>WHVE01000389.1:0-122551 GCA_015178995.1 Trichophaea hybrida | reverse complement strand
ATTGCGGTGTGCTGACTAATTCTCCTATGATTCTGAGATTGTAAGAGACCCTCGAGTGGGCTTGGTGTGTGCGATTGAAGCAGTCGCCGTAGGTGTGGTGGTAGGTGTTTTTGCATGTGTGCTTTCTCTCATTCTCATTCTCATTTCTCTCTTTCTCTTTTCTCACATTCTCTTTTCTGTTTCTCTTTTCACTCTTTTTCCTCTCTCTACTTTCTGTCTTTGGAGTCGATGACTATGTCGATAACGTGAGTTCCACTGACATAAGTATTCTTTCGGGGTGATGATAGCTCATGGTGATTACGGTGACAAAATGGAGCATTTACCGCTCCCAAATGTGGTCCATGTATCCGGCCGAATCTATTTGCTTTATTGAGAGGAGAGATAGTCGAATGTAGGTGTGTATAGGGCATTGATATCGTAGCCCTGGATCATGACAGCTCCACGACGGGTGGCCGTTACTTTGTGATCATCCTGAGTTTCAAACAGTTGGTGAGACCGTAGTTTCTTGAAGATGTGGAGCAGTGGCTGCGGTCAAGTCGGTGGCGGTTATATGATCGAATAATCAAAGAAGATGGCGATCACCGTTGGCTTTCGTAACTGTAGTACGCTGTTCTTGAACTCGTTTGTAGTGAGTGCAATTAGCTTTGAAGTGACCAGGGAGTCCGCATTGGTAACATGTTCGTTCATCATTTCCTTCCTTTCTATGTTTGTCGTTTGCACCTCCGGAATTGCTGTTTCCGCTCTGAGTACGATTTCTCTTTCTGCATTCATCCATTGTATGACTGTTCAATTGCAGTGGGTGCACCGGTGTTTCGTATGTCGTCTGTTTTCTTGTCCGTTTCTTTGTCATCTGATTATCTGTATCCACCGGCAATGGCAATGGCGGTGACTGCTGTTTCCGACTCGGTGTAGAGTGCCGATCTGATAGATGCATATTCAGTTTCTTTGGTAGGTGTCGCAGACTTCGGGTCCTCTTTCTGAATGTCAATAATTGTATGGGTCTGGTAGAATGGTGATAATTGAGATAACGTTGGTGACGGTGTTGAGTTTCAGTGTGAGGGTTAGGGTTGTGAGGCTCTGGCAGATCATGAGATATATATAGAGTAGAGTAGAGTTTCGATGGTAGCGACGCCTGGCTCATAACCTGTTAAACTTAGGAGTTCTAGAGTTGTCTTATCATATTGTCTATATACGTGGAGCATGACTTCTTGTATATACTATGGTAAGTACGGTGTCATGATGTCAGGCCGAGGCCTGCAGGCATGCCATCAGGCGAGGCATGGACGTCATTAAGTCCTACGCCACCATAAGCCCTTCCAGAGATGGCCGCACTGTCATGATAGATGACGTCCACGACCGCACCATCATGACAGATGATGTCGGTCAAGTAGCATATTGCAACAACTGGTGTTGCAATATGTATTACGCCATGGATGAGATCTTGTATGAGATTATGACCGACCTCCCAACGGTGGAAACCAGTTGGGTTTCCAAGGAGAAACTGTACTGCACCAACTACTTGACTGTTCAAACTGCACTGCATGCTAAACCAGTGCAATGAACTGGTTGACAACTGGTTCAACTGTTTATATTCAGTTCAACTATCTAACTGGTTCGAACCAGTATACAGTATGTACAACCATGAATTTTCCTTCGCCAGCTCTAACCTTGCCCCTGTGGCGATTTGAAAGATATGTGGAGGAGATATCCCCAGTGACATCCATCTCGTCGCGCTTCAAAAGCTTCTCAGAGGAATCTCTCAAAGATGACAGTTTTGGCTCGAGAGTATAGGAAGGGATGGGAGTGTCAAAGGTTATCCGGTAGAGTAAAAAATGGAATATACTAAGTTAGTGATTGGTGGATTATCGAGAACAAAGGTAATATGTAGCATAACCATCGAGATCATTCGTAATGGGTGGTAAAGAACCATCATGATGTGGAATGGGTACTCAAGCCTCCAACAGTACAAAATGGTACAAGATCAAGTGCAAATCTGTACTGAACCATGTAATACCAACTGTTTGAATCCACAAACTGTACCAAACAGTCCAGACCTATATACTGGTATACTGAACTGTCTATACTGTCAAGGCTTCAAGGCTCGGAGTTCTAGGGTTATGAAAACCAAACAGGAGGGTACAGTGATCGCGGGTACTGCGTAACAAACTAGAGACTTGAAATCCGGAATCACAGAGTGAACAGAGATTGGTGCCGAAGCTTATTGATTGTTTGTAGACTAGAGAACGAGTGAAGAACAAACCTATCCTCCGCAAATCCAGCATCCTTATATACAGTTCATGCGACCGTCGTCACCTTTGCTCACTTGTTCCAAAATACATCCTAACTCCCCAACTATGTGCAACCCTTTCAGTCCGCGGCCACGCCATAACCATCACGCCATATTTTCAACGCAACCAACAAAACCTGATTCTAACCAACAAACCTGATTCCAACAACAACCTGATTCAACCAACAAACTGATTCAACTAACCTGATTCTCCAAAACCTGATTCCCTGATTCCTTCGTATTCCTGTATCCAATCATCGATCCATATTCCTCCCTCGATCCTCACTCGACACAACCGTGACAGTAGCTCCCCCTTCCACAGGCCGAGTTCCTACAGGCTATTGATCCGGGTTTGCCAGGTTGTTCTTTGTGGAATATCGATTGCTTGAAGTCCGTCCACATTGATTGCCGGTTCCCAGCTTTGTTCATCATAGCCCTTCCATTTCACTAGGTACTGCAGTTGTCGTCGAAACATCCTCGAGTCGTCGATGCGTTCCACTTCTTATTCTGTTTCTCCGTCCACAATAACTGTAGGTGGTGCGGATTTGATTTGTCCTGGCAAGGGATCTTCCGATACTTTGGTCATGCGAGAGATTGGTTTGTACTGGATGAATGTGGAGATCCTTGGGTATCTGTAACCGATAGGCCCATGGACTGATGGCCTCCATAATCTTGTAAGGTCCCAGGCGTTTACAGTCAAATTTCTTTCTGGGTCGTTGTGTTGAAATGTTCCTGGCGTCCATCCGGACTCGGTCCCGAACCTTCATCTGCACTCCCTCTCGTCGATGCTTGCCCGCTTGTTCCGCTTGGACATCTTGCGCTTGAGTCATCTCAGCCTTTATCTGTTGAAAGATAATGTTCATTTTCTGGGAGAGGGTGATTGCGTTTACTTCCCTGATATCGTTTCCATTCTGAATCGAATGTTGGCTCAAGGTCATTCTTGGGTGAAATCCGTAATTGCCAAGAAATGGTGAGCATCCAGTTGTTTCCGACGCGTGATTGTTCGATGCGAATTCTGCAATTGGTAGCCACTGTATCCAGTCGTTCTGTTGATAATTGACGAAGGCTCTGAGGTACTGTTCCATAATGGCGTTCATTCGTTCCGTTTGACCATCGGTTTGTGGATGAC
The DNA here is from genome assembly GCA_015178995.1 of Trichophaea hybrida. NCBI lineage: Eukaryota > Fungi > Ascomycota > Pezizomycetes > Pezizales > Pyronemataceae > Trichophaea > Trichophaea hybrida. The sequence goes on along the minus strand of WHVE01000389.1, from coordinate 119,135 downwards.
ATGCGGTTGACAGCTTTCATTCGATTCATAATCTTTCGCAGATATGTCTCCAGATCTCCGAAGCGAATTGAGGTCCTCCGTCCGATACCATTGTGTACGGTAACCCATGTAACATAAACACTTCTCGTATAAACATTTCGCCCAGTTTCCTTCCATCTGTATCGTCTCGACATGGTACTAAATGCTTCATTTTCGACAGTCTATCCACTACTACCCATATGGCATTATACCCTTCGCTTTCTGACAATCCCACCAGGAAGTCCATACTTAGATACTTCCATGGTTGTTGTGGTACTTCCAGTGGTATCAGCCATCCGTGGGTTTTCTGGTGAATTGCTTTGCTGCGTTGACATATGTGGCAGTTTCGTACGTACCTATCCAAGTCCTTCCTCATACCTGGCCATTGATGATTTCTTTTGAGGAGTTCGAAAGTTTTTGCTCGTCCTGGATATCCTGCTGCTGGTGTATCGTGGTGAGTCTTTATCATTTGAAGATGCTTTGAATTTTCTTCGCTGCCGATTTCCGTGGCGTTGGCACACAGTCCTTCGCTGCTGTCATACGGGCAGTCCTTGCACACCCTTTGAATCCAATTCCATAACCCTTCTGAACTAACTTCATCTGCTTCTCGACTGACTACTTCCGCACACGCTACCACCAAACCCTTTTGTATTCTTTGGTCAAGATTTTCCGTTTTCAGCACGATTTGTTGGGTTTTTTCTGCCCCCCCCCTTCGGAGGAATGTCTCCTGGCATTCTGGTGAGTGCATCGGGCTTCTGACCCTGTTTTCCGGGACGGTATATAATTTTGAACTTGAATCTTGATAGGAATTCCGACCATCTTGTTTGCCTTCTGTTGAGTAGCTTTGATGTCATGAAGTATTCAAGATTCTTGTGGTCTGTCAGTATTTTAATAGGATGTACTGACCCTTCACATTCCGGTCTCCATTGTTCCAGGCTTCTAACGATGGCTCCGAGCTCATGATCATATATTTCGTAATTTTCTTCCGCTGGTATATGTTTCTTTGAAAAGAATGCCACTGGATGCAGGTTTCCCTGATCGTCGTACTGTGATAATACTCTTGCGGATACATAACTCGAAGCGTCGGTTTCCAGGATGATTTCCTTTTCGTAGTCGAAGTGTGCTAGGACGGGTGCTGTTGTAAATGCTTCCTTCAATTCGGCGAATGCTCTCTTTTGATCAGGGCCCCAGTGAAAGGGTACCAGCTTTTGCGTAAGTTTGGTTAATGGTTGGACCACCCGGCTATAGTTTCTTATAAACCTTCGGTAGAAGTTTGCGAATCCTAAAAATGCTTGAACTTCCTTGAGCTTGCCGGGTGCTTCCCACTTCATAACCGCTGTTACCTTTTCCAGGTCCATTCAAATTCCATTTACCCCAACTATCAATCCCAGATACTTCACTTCCTGCTGATGAAATTCGCATTGTTCCGCTTTCAGATACACGCCGGCTTCCTGAAGTGTCGTCATTATTGCTCTGACGTGTTCCTTATGTTCCTTTAAATTGTCACTGTAGATAAGGATGTCGTCCAGGAATGCAGTGCAAAAGATGTCCAGAAATGGGCGAAGAGTATCGTTGATGAATTCCTGAAAGCTGGGTGGTGCGTTGGTGAGTCCGAAGGACATAACGAGGGATTCAAACAGGCCATAACGGGTTCTAAACGCCGTTTTCCATTCGTCTCCTTCTGCTATTCGGATCATATTGTAGGCATCTCGGACATCCAATTTGGTGTACCATTTGGCTTTTGATAATCTCAGCAGGGTTTCCTGGATTAATGGTAGTGGATATCGATTTTTTATCGTTCCTTCGTTGAGTCCTCGGTAGTCCACCCATAGTCATAAGCCTCCATTGGGTTTAAGTGCGAACAACCCCGGTGCTCCGCATGGTGATGATGACGATCTGATGAATCCCTTTGACAAATTCTTTTCAATCCACTCTTTTAGGACCTGAAGTTCTTCTCTTGACAAGCTGTATATTGGTCCGAAAGGTGGGGTGAATCCGTCCTGGAGTGTAATCTTATGATCGTATGGTCTGTGTGGTGGTAGTCTTTCAGCGATCACTTTATCAAAGAGGGGGAGAAACTCATGATATTCCTTGGGAATTAATTGTTCCAGCGGTTTTTCTTGAAGGTCCTTCACTTCTAGGGCCTTGTTGATTTCATATAAGGTTACCGCGTACACCTTAAGTTTCTCCTGCTTATTCCGTGTCATAAATAGAGCTGCTGCTATGGTGCATATGTCCAATTTTGGTCCATCGGATTGCGTTGTTTCCATATGATTTCCCCATACCCATACGCTTGAATGATGTTGACAGTGCTTCTGGCAGTAATCGCTTTCGAATCCTATTCATTTCTTTTGGAATTTGACTGTAACATCGTGAAGTTGTAGCCATGGTAATCCAAGCACGATTGGATAGTGTCCAAGTTTCTTAACGAATGCTGGTAACTGCTCCTGATGTCCGCGTATGCCGAAGCTCAGTTTAGCCATAGTGGTGATGGTTCCTGATTCGATGGGTCTTCCATCTATAACTTCTTTTTCTCTTGATTCTTTTAATTCTTGTTCTTGAAATTGATGATGGCGGACAAAATCATTGTCAATAAATGCTATTCCAGTAGCTCCGCAGTCTTTCAAAGCGTGGGTATCAATGATTTTGTCTTCTATTTTCAGAGAGCATTTCACAACGAGATGTTTGCTTTCCATAGAAGACTCTTTTATTTCTGCGCTTGATATAGAAAACTGCGAAATACCAAAACTAGCATTAACTGACAAAGGAGATTCGTTTCCAGCACAATTGCCATCCTTATTGCTTTGGACAAAACTTTTCCCGATTCCACTTCCTTTCCTTTTCCTGTTATTGAATCTGCATCCCCTTAATTCACTGCCTTCTGAAACGGTGACACTTCCGTTTGCCCTGATGCTGCCTTCAGCTTCCTTGGGCACGATGCCGCGAAATGTCTGCTATCCCCACAGTACATACATAATCCTCCTTCCCTTCGTCTCTTCCTTTCCTCAGGTGTGATCTTCTTTCCTTTTACTGCCGAAAGGTCCATTGGAGCGGGACTGTGATAACCTGAAACTGATCCTACCGGTGCAGCGTCTGGGGTGGATGTAGTGTTGGTCGTTGAATTGGACTTCTTGTAACCATCCCATTTCACAGATTTCTTTTCCGCCGCTCACCTTCTCAGTTCTGAGTATCTTTTTGACACCATCTTCACGAATTCGATCATGCTTTCTGGCTCCTCAATATGTTGTATGCAGTACTTGAGCTCGTTTCACAATCCCTTTCGTAATGCGTCCAGTTGTGCATCTTCATTCCACTTGGTGTCTACTACGTATCTTTGAAATTCCGCGTAATATTGGGAGAATTTGCGGTCTCGTTGTCGGAGTTTCTCGAGTTCTCTTTTTGCCGTTGCTGCTCTGTCTTGATCTCCAAATGCTACATCCAGCAGGTCAACTAGGTCTTCCAAGGTGTTGAGCTTGACTTCTCCGGATATTTTGTCACAATGTGGCATTAACTGTGCCAGAGCCACTCCTTTTAGACATCCAACTGCATACCTCAGTTTCTTCTGTTCGTTGTTGAATGCCTTCGGTTTTCCGGCTATCTTTAACAACAACTGCACCTTCCACCCTCGAAGTTCCTTCCTATCTTCTCCTGAGAAGCTGGTAATGTCATTTACCTTTTCCTGACACTCCTGCCTGTCCGTCCTTTCTCCTGTTTCTCCCCTTCTTCCTTCCGTCAACTTCAGGATCCTGGTTACCTGCTGCCAATTTTCTTCCGCCAGGTCCCTGAATATTTCCATTTGAGCCTGAGCGTCTTCCAGATCTTTCCTCAATTCTGCCAGGTCTGGATTTGATTCCTCCAATGCTTATTTTAGAATCTGGACTTCTTCTTCTGGATCCCCATGACTGCATGCCTGCGGTATCGTCTTGGCGGCTGCTGCTTGTTGGGTAAGCAGTAATTCCTGCTTCAAGTTATCCCTCTCTTGGACGACTTTGTCTCCTTCTGCCAACAACTCCAATATTCGTACTTCCGCATTCTTCACAGATTTCTGTTCCTTGAGCAATTCGTTCCATCTGCTGGTTGTCGGTAGTTGGCTTATTGCTGTTAGACCTTTGTTGATGTCCGTGATGTGATTCCTGAGCTGTGTTTCGTTCATGGTTTCTGTATTTTTTGCTGCCACATTTTCCAGTTCTATTTGTAAAGCTCCAGTCAATGTGACATCACAAGTTGGTCTCGAGGATTCTCCGGACAACTTTCTGATGATGTAGAGAGCCAGCTGTGAGGAGGCGAGGTTCTGACAAACAGTCTCTGACTTTGTCTATGTTGTCTTGGATTTGTTGAACTGCCGCTTCAATTTCTGCTTCTAGAAATGGGTTGACCATCTACCAGAAGAACACCTCGTGTTTGCTGGGTGTTGTTACAATGATTAGCGGGGTTGGTAAAGGGGCCGGATGTAATTCGCGGTCTACTCCCTCTCCCTTGTTCGCTTTTTGTTAGTTGTAATCCGCCCACGAGATTTGGCTTTCTATGTCTTTCTGTGTTGCTTTGATCGTGGATTCAGATTTCGTTGATTGAGCTTCTGCTGCTCTGCCGATTGTTGTATGCGTCCCTCCGCAGTTATGTTCGCAGTAGCACGGTTCCTCGTCCTGGCAATCGACGTGAAGACCGTAATACTTGGCCCAGAAGTATTTAAATACTTTGTCGTCGATTTGGACGCCTCCTCCGTTGCTTGCTGCTTCTGTCCAGTAGCTATTCCAAGGAGATAACGCTTGTTGTTCGTCGCAGAAGTATGCTTCCAAAGGTTCCTCTGATTCGTTGAGGATAGCGTCGATGGTATCAAAGGCGTTTAGGGGTTCTTGTTCCAAGAGGTTGATAGTGCAACCAGCTAGGTCGAGGAAATTGATTCGGGATTGTTGAGGTTTGTTGCTGTCGTACACTGGCATTTAAAACAGCGTGGATCCTTCTTGTCGATGTTTCCACAGTCACACAACACAGGAGTGTCTCCAAAAGCTGTGTACTGTGAACTTGTTTTCGTAGTTTCCAACTGACTTAAACACGGAACAATGGGAGTTGCAAGGTCTGGGGCAAAAGTAACAACCGCTTTGATGAAAGTAGCGGCACATACACTGAATTATTACCAGTAGAATCAATTGTAGACTCGTTCTTCTGTCAAGGCTTCAAGGCTCGGAGTTCTAGGGGTTATAAAAACCAAACAGGAGGGTACAGTGATTGCGGGTACTGCGTAACAAACTAGAGACTTGAAATCCGGAATCACTGCAGTGAACAGAGGTTGGTGCCGAAGCATATTGATTGTTTTGTAGACTAGAGAACGAGTGAAGAACAAACCAATCCTCCGCGAATCCAGCATCCTTATATACAGTTCACGCAACCGTCGTCACCTTTGCTCACTCGTTCGAAAATACATCCTAACTCCACCCAACTATGTACGCAACCCTTTCAGTCCGCGGCCCACGCCATAACCATCATGCCATATTTTCAACGCAACCAACAAAACCTGATTCTAACCAACAAAACCTGATTCCAACGAACAAAACCTGATTCTAACCAACAAAACCTGATTCCAACGAACAAAACCTGATTCTAACCAACAAAACCTGATTCCCTGTGTATTCCTGTATACCAATCATCGATCCATATTCCTCCCTCGATCCTCACTCGACACAACCGTGACATATACCAGTAAACTGCCAGTACAAAAACTGTTGAAACCAAGAAAAGGAAGGACTGTTGAGACCTGCTCGCTGGATGGATTCTCTAGATACAGGTCCAAAGTGCGTGTATATATATGATCTAAAACAAACTTTTACCAAGCAGCTTTCGCCGACACCAAGCAGCATTTCGCCGACTATGGGAACCTTAAGATCGAGAGAAGGTTCTGGCATTGAGAGCCACAGGGCTAAACCTTGAGTTAATGACGTCTAGTCAAATTACCGTCAACAAAAACTGCTAGTATATACTGGTATAACTGAAAAACTACCAGTACAAACAAGCACTAATAAGAACACAGTCATTCATACGCAAGTGTGGTACATGATTTGCCATGCACTAGTAAGTATCATCGAGTAATTATGCTATACTCACATGCATAGCCACTTCCTTTCAAGGCTAGCACACAAGGTTAGTAGGCGAAAGTGCAGCCGCAACCATACCAACAGTATAATCCAGTATACCAGTATAATTTTGCATCTGTACTGCAGTTTATAACACTCCAACTGTTCCAGCAATTTCTCAAACACTGTTTGTCTGTACTGGTATTTGCTGGTATACTGGTATGAACCAGTATACTGTTGCGAGGCTTGTGGGTACTGGGTGGCAAACTAGCTAACCAGTAGTGACCCAGTGGATTTTGAACTTACAAACTGCACTGCACTGCACTGCGAGCCTCCACCCACTGCACTGCACTGCCAAGAACTAACTACATACCGCACTGGTTAACTCATTACAGGCAGTGCACTGGTTCAACCGTTGGGAGGTCTGGATTATGACTTGTATGAGAACATGACATTGCTTGGAAATCAAGAGTGGCAAAGTTTACGCAATAGTCACACCATTCTCTTGTATATATATCGAGTCTTTCGCCTTCTCTCTCTCTACACTCTATACCTTAATCTATACACACGGTTCTCCCCTTCCATATCGCAACACACGGAACGTGTATGAAGATACGAGGATATGCAATGATGCATCATCACGAGAGTTCTAGACTGTATGACAGGTTCTATATAGACCATAGATTCGGCATAGATTTAGACATCACAAACAAGCATCTATTCGTCGCTCAAAGTAACAACTGGTGTTGCAATAATGAGGGGAGAACCGTGTGTGTAGATTAAGATACTAAGTGTAGAGAAAGAAGAAAGAAGAGAGAAGGAGAAGACTCGAACCATGTACAAGAGAGTGGCATGGCTTATGCCCTACGGCTTGCGGTTAGCTCCATCATCGGTCAGGTCTATTTATGCAACAACTTGTGTTGCATATATGCATCGTGTATGAGATCTTGTATGAGATCATGACTTGTATGAGAACCTGAGACGTGTACGAGGATACGAGGATATGCAAAGGTGTATAATCACGTGAGTTCTAGACTGTATGGCAGGTTCTATATAGACCATGCACTTCGACATAGATTCAGATAATTAAGCTTCTATTCGTACATACAAAGTAACAGCTGGTCGTTTTGGAATGCATGTTCGCGCTGGTTTCTCCACGGAATCTGGGTTTTCTTTGGGTATATAAAGCATAGATTTCTCCCGTAGTAGAGAGAATAGACAGACAGATTAGATCTTCTCCTTCCTTCCATATCGTCTCAAAAAAACCAATCCTCGGAATTAAAGATACTATATTGCCGTACACTTTTTCCCGCCGGCGGCACAACAAACCAATGTTCATATTTAATGGTCGTTCTTCCACCTTTTTTCAGACAGGGCGAGAGTAAACGTACCGTGCTTTACAAAGTGAACCCGATAGAAGTAATAATTAACAGAGTATCCCTAATTAATGTCTATCATAGCTTGTATGTAAACCACTCCCCCACCAACCAATCTTAGCCTGCCAGATTATTTCCAAGGAGTACCAGCTCTAATCCCAACGGTCTGGAGCGACTACACTGGGTCGGACTTCGCCGTCGGGCATCGGGCATCAACTAAATTGTCTCATCCAACGGGGCTGAGTTCTACAGTCATCAATCCCTGTACAAAGACCTATAAGGGTCGTCGCTAACCAACAATAGGAATCCGACCACAGTGGGCCGTCAATTTGGCGGTGGTGCTGGTGGTGGTTCTAAACCTAGCCATATTTGGGGGTGGGCATGAACGTTGTGCGTAACGTTTTGTGCCCAATGAGGTATGTTCTAGTCAGTTCACGGAGAATGTCAGTCCGCGGAGTGACTAGTCAGTTCACGGGGTCCCACCTTCCGTGAACGAACCAGTCAGTTCACGGATCCGTGAACTGACCAGTGCTAATTATGCTCAACCAAAATTAACAGTTACTCTGATTGCAAAGTTATGTATACATGAAATATGCATAATTCATTGCTCTTTTAATTCCCGGTCTCTAATTTACAATATCTCTAATATTGGTAGAATGGTTGTGGAAAAACGTCGATTTTCGGCGTTTTTTGGGTGTGTTTTTAAAGCTGCTCTATCAATTTTAAAGATATCATAAATCAAAGACCGGGGATTGAAAGAGCGATGTATTTTACATATTACATATATACATCTCTTGGTGATTGGACAAATACTCGCAGACTTAATTGGACCGAGCTTTTGTCATTTTTGTCAGCGCCGCCATGGCTCCGTGAAGTGACTGGTCAGTTCACGGAGTTGTGGTAGACTCCATGAACTGACCGGTTAGTTCACGGAGCCTAGTTACTGCGCGGGTTGACTGGTCACTCCGCGGACTGACATCCTCCGTGAACTGACTAGAACAAGGTACAAGAGTTAAATAATATATTCCTCTATGCATATTAGGTCAATAGCAATGCATTCGACTGCAGTGTCATTAGCAGGTGCAGCATAGTTAAAGATTATAGTCTTGTCACAGGTACGGTCTTGCCCGGCTGGGGTAGGCTATTAGGATTGTTACTTTTGTGATGATTCATTGTATCTATCGCAGACTACTACAAGGCCATATATACAGTTTCCCATGTGTGTATCCGTACCAGCTCTTCTATCTTTATCGTGCTAAGCCTCGTAAGTCCGTATTCGTAAGTCTTATTACCACCGAGGCTTCGGCCGCGTTCCATCAGCCCGTCAGCCCATATTCTCCCATCAGCTCGTATCAGTCGTAAGGAGGCTGAGGCTGATGTTCTAACTATACATGCAACAAGGATGCTTGCCGACTAATGGGACTGAAGGGTACGAAAATGGTAGATGTACTGTACCGCGCATTGAGCTTCGGACGGGGTCTTTTGTTTCAATCGTTTGTTTATGAACTAGGCGTAATTACATATCAATAGGATCCCGGCGTTGTCAGAATAGAGATTCAAATCTTGATAACGAGTGAAATATTTTCAGCAGTGAAATGTCTCAGACTTAGGAATATGGGTGCAAAATAGTGTTTGTAAATATGAGCCAAAATGGATGAGATAGCAATACCACACCGCTTTTAATGGGTCACTTAACATCACTCACACCAACTTCTGTTTTCATTGTTGCTTTAGATGCTCGATTCTCTATGCAATCTATGCAGAAATCTATGGTCCATTTACAGCTTGACATACAGTCTGAAACTCTCGTGCTTACGCATCGTATGCAAGCCACGAACCTCATACAAGCCATGAATCTCATACAAGGTTGGAAACAGTAGACGAAACGCATATATGCAACTTTCATTGTTAAATTAATGGTTCTCTAGTTGTGAAGCAGTCGACTTATTCGCGAAGCCGATTTCTTCACAGTTCGGATAATGAAAAATGCGTATAAGTGGTAATGAATTTTCATTTGGTTGAAAATGTTGTAAGAATTGTTGGAGCAGAGGAGGATGTGGAGAGAGATGAGAGCAAGGAGTTGGGCCCTGGGGTGGTGGAAGTGAAGTGGAAATGGTGCGAATTAGGAGATGAGCGTAGTGGAGGGGGCCAATAACTTTACTATGTTTTTACTTTGTAATGTCATTCAGTGTTCTCAAGTGGTCAGATCGACCGGCCGGTCATCTGCAGATACGTAGACCGGTCAGATAAAATGTCAATGTTTGACACAGCCCTTGGCATAGACCGGTAGCGACTTCTTGGTGCAAATCTGCAGAGCTGGGAGATATTTGAATATATCTGTCTCGGCATAGTTATCTGCAGATATCTAGCGATAGCCATATAGCCTGGCGATAACCACAGATACCCAAGAATAAGTGAAGATATCCGCAGGTACTATCAGCGTTAGATGCTATAAAATGTCTTCATGGGACCGCCCCACTATGTGCATTGCAGAGGTCAGTGAATGAGGAATAGGTCTCACGATCAGGAATGCTTAGTTTTTTTCTTGGCGATGACCTCTCTGTACTTCCGCTATCTAGAAATCTGTATATATCTACAGATCTGCACACCGGCCAGATAAAGGTCCGTTGATTCATAGACCGGTTAGATCTTGAATTTCCAAGTCGTTCTGGGTATAGACCGGCCCGGTCGAAGCCCATATCTGACCGGACTATTGAGAGCAATCGAGTACAAAGAGGGGTTGATTAACTATCGTACAAAAGTGATTGTCTATCGAACTAGCTACGGGAGAAATCTATGCTTTATATACTCAAGGGAAACCATGAAAATCCTGAACCTCGGCTGAAGAACTATCGTGAACATACATTACAAGTCAAGCAGTGTGTTGCATATATGTATTTGTATGAGATCTTGTATGAGATCATGGCTTGTATGAGAACCTGAGACGTGTATGAGGATATGCAAAGGTGCATAATCACGAGAGTTCGAGACTGTATGACAGGCTCTATAGACCATAGACCCCGACATAGATTAGACAATCAAGTTTCTATTCATCATTTAAAGTAACTGGTTATGAGCCTGGAGGTCGCCATCCAAAAAATTTATTCGGCGGCGAAAGCACAGTGGGAGGTCGACAAATGCAGCAATCACTGCGGCTACAGACTAAAGGGCAAGGTCGGAAGCAAGAGACTTATCCCAATGACTAGTGTGAAGTCGCTAGCGGCGAGGTTCTACCGTCTAAAGTGCTGGCATGCACCAGTAGGCATGTACTTCAAAAGGATTCGGGCACCGAGACGACGACAAGTGCTGGTGGTGCAGAGGTGGAGGGAGCAGTGCAGACGCGAGAGCATCTAACTTTATCTGTACCCGTCACCCCAGCGACGACACTAAAACCCCAAAACAAACAACCTAGTTCAAACTTAACACCATTATCACATTCTCTCACCCCCAAAAACCCTCCACCTTCATCATGCTTAGTTATCGATTCAGCAGCATCACATTATATGTGCAATGACCGCGGCAGCCTTATGACCTTAAAGAAACTACAATTGCCCATGATCATCGAACGCGGAGATGACAACACCATAAGTGCATCACATCATGGGCTAATTGACATCACACAGGGCTACCAAATCGAGGCCCTATACGCTCCTATGTTCCGACTCTCTCCGCTCTTGATTAATCAACTGGACTCCGCCGGCTATACATCCACATTTGGAAGTGGTACATGCTCCATAACATCACCATCGTCACCATCGATTATCACTGGACATCGTGCCAAAGGCCTTTACTTTATCTTTCTCTCAAGTGCATTTATATCAACTGCACCACCATCGGCCTCCAAGAGAAAGAGAGAAAGTGCAATTGCAAGCATCACCGCACCTCCTACCACCTCCACGTACACATAAAAATACACCAGCACGGAAGTCTTCCACTTCAGTAGAGTCTATATTATGGCATCGGCGACATACTCACATACATACGAAAGCTATACGCTCACTAGTTGACGGCTATTCAAAAGACGAAACCATATGCACCTCATTGGCGAGTGACTAATCATGTATGAGACTACACTTTGACTCAGACCATTAGCAATCACTCTCCAGTCCGTTCTTGCAGCGTTGCTAGTCATCTAGAAACTTATAGGCCTTTCGAGCAAAATCCTGTGTCAACACGGACTGACAGGTTGAGAACAATGAGATCATTGGAGTGGGAAGGATATTTAGGAAGATGTATGTCATAGCCGCAAGCGGCCGAATTCAAAATGATTACAACAAACAAACCTGGACACCCCTGCGTACCACATGAACTTCAGTTCTGCCCACCAGATTAATTACCATCAGAATCAGTCTATCGTAATGGCTTTCTATTCCTCACCAACTCGTAATTCCTCCCGTGAATCCAGCAGACGCAATTAATTCAGCATGAAGCCTCCAGTGGACCTGAAGCCCACAACCTTAGGGTGCTCAATCGTCACCAATATCCTTTTTGGACTCATCGCAACGTATATTAACTAGCAGGAATTGCGCTACAAATTTTTTAAGTTACTCTCTCACTCTACTACTGAGCTTCGTATAACTCGAACCATACGATACGAACTGTGTGATACTGTACTGGTCACAGTGGTTCAGACATCAGCAGTCAGAAGGGGGTGTCCGTCCGGCCAAATATATATACTTGTTAGCGTCAGGAAGCCAATGTCCGATGAGTTAGATCTGTCAGCACTGATATAATGATGGTATTTGTTCTCACCCAAAAGTATTATTCCTTCTTCCAGCCGGTCCATCTTTCACACCCTTCGTTTTAGCCGCGCTTTTTCAATAATCAATAAGGTTGCTGCTTCTCCATGTCCGCACCACCGTAAAGATTTGCGACAGCATCACGTTGTCCAATTACCTAATGGCCATCAGCAATAGCAGTCCGATGGGAAAATACCTGTCAGCACCGAACTACTGTGACCAGTACACCGGAAAAGCCTGCAGGCCCGGCCTAAAGCCTGCAGGCCCGGCCCGGCCCTCATTTAAAAAGCCGCCGCTAAGGGCGGCCCGGCCCGGCCTACGCAAAGCCGGGCCGGCCGGGCCGGTTAGGAACACTGCCTACTCCTCTTCAGTGGCCTCTTGCTCCTCGAAAACGACTCCTTCCTTAGTATTCAGTTCTGTCAAATCATTTTCAGTGCTACCATCAGAGCTATCCTCAGCAGAAGTGGAATCAGTCTGCTTCCAACCATCTCCTTGTGTATTTGGTCGACGGCGCTTTGATTATAATTGAGTCCTAGTGGAGCATTTCATATTTTTAGTGCAAGATTGAAAGTACTAGATAGAGCTGTAGAAGCCCTAGTATTTGTGCACTGTACACCACCATCTCGGCAATGTCAATCAGTGTTCTAAACGGGCCGGGCCGGCCCTCGGGCTTTCAGGCGGGCTTTGGGGCGGCCGGGCCGGGCCGGTAATCTCAAAGCCCACGAAGGCCGGGCTTTTAAATTAAAAGCCCTCGGGCTTTGCCAAAGCCCGCGGGCCGTATGGGCTTTCTAATCGCTTGGGAGATGACATAATTTGTGCGTTGAATGTATGAAATCTTGGGAGAAAGCGGGCATTATGGAGTCAAGTGAGGTCAAGAAGTTGGAGGAGACGCTTTGGGCATTGAAACAACAGCCTGATGTGGTTTGACATAAGGCTAGGAGGTCAGGGTTGAGAGGTGTACTTGCTTTGTTTTCTTCTGGGCATTTTATGGACCCCACTACCCCACAGCTTATTTCTTAAGAACCAGGGCTTTACCGGACAATCCATCAGGGCAAAGTATTCTTCTTTAGTGTGTATCTGGTCCTCCAATGTATAGCATAGCCAGTAATCATAGCATGGCTCTATGACTTTTTCAATCTGTAGATGCCACCCGTGGATGTGAATCACAAATGAGCACTCGGCCCGCTAGGCCTACAGGCCGGCCAGGCTTAAGCCCGAAAAGCCCGCGCTAAGGGCGGCCGGCCGGGCTTTATATAAAGCCTTCGGGCCGGGCCTCAAGATGTCAGGCCCGGCCCGGCCCGGCCCGTTTTGAACACTGATGTCAATGAAGTGTGCGCTCAACTTCCGCTTTGAATGATGAGATGTGAATGAAGAGGACATAGTCGTAATTAATTACTGATTACCGATTGCAGGGTGAGTTTCAATATTTGGATATGAATGTTGAAAAATGCGATCCTGATAATGTATTTAATATATTAAATAATCTAAAGGGAGCAGCAATGACTTATATACGAACAGAATTAGTAGATCATTGGTATCATTGTAGATATGCGCACATGCTATTCAGCTGGTCTGATGGTATTTAGTTGCACGAATTGAATACAGCTGGATATGGCCAGTTGAGTGTGAATACTTATCTGCGCTTATATGCGTGCAGTGCATTCACAAGTGCCTTTAATAGATTAATTTACATCAATACTCACCAAAAACGCCATGACTACATCCAAAATAAAATAACTATGAAGTCAAAAGACAAATTATTCAGAGAAATGAAGGTCAGATATAAATACTCCACTTCACTACTACCATTGAATGCATGATCGGCGTGCTGTGCTACATAGAGAGATCTCGGATTTATCTAATTTTATCAAAGCCGTCTAATCAAAAACAAGGATGTCTGGAGTCTTGAAAATCCCTTGATGACACATTAGACTTACAATAACTATACGAGTATACATCAAAACTATACATCAAAACTACAATGACTAATGTTCTAGTCTATTCACGGTGGCGGTTCCTCCGCACAGTACCTAGTCAGTTCACGGAGGCCCACCTTCCGTGAACTGGCTAGGTCGTTCACGGAGGCCCACCTTCCGTGAACTGGCTAGGTCGTTCACGGAGTCCGCACCCTACCTCCGTGAACTGACTAGTTCGTTCGTGGAGTAAATGATAATTTATAAATATTCTATACATCATCATGATCCCTACGATCGGCTGCATCTTGGACGTCCTGATGCAACTACAATTACACTGTGCGACCATATCATCGTTTGAAACAGGCTCATCTTCCTCATTCCCTCCCCCTCATAGCCCTCCTCCTCGTTGCCCTCCTCCTCCTCGTTACCCTCCTCCTCCTCCTCTTCCTCCCCAGTGACCTCTTCCTCCTCGAGAACCTCCTCATCCTCAATATCCAGTTCTGTCCACTGCTCTCATTGGCAGTATCCTCCGCGGATGTGGGATCAGTACGCGCGCAAGCATCACCTTGTGTATTCGCTCGACGGTGTTTTTGATATGTACTTGGCTCAGGTGGTGTTGAGTAGCGTGGAGCATTATATTTCAACGTGTAGCATTGTATTTCAGAATGGAACATTGTATTTCCCGTCCTGCTGACAGTACAGTTGACCTCTAATAACATGATAATCCCGACCAGCTGTATATCTAGCACGTTGCTCAAGTGTTTCAGCAGGGTGCTTCGGAGTCTCCACGTAGAGCTAAATTGTACCGGGCATTAGACTGATTCATTTACACAGAATTCATACAAGATATACTAACCTTGATTTGGAGCTGCTTGAATCCATCCAAGCGGAATCAATTCTTGTGACCAGAGGGATAAATATACTGCAAAAAGGCATCTTGAGCTTAACTGCCGAAGGGCTCTTGTGATGTTAATAAAGGGGTAGCCTCGTGGGATATTGATGAAGCGGATATAGTGGTAATTGATCGGTTGTGAATGTTAAAAGATGTGATTCTAATAAGGAATTTCGATATGTTGAATGGTTTGTTGAATGGTTCGAAGGCAGAATCGATGACTTATATACAAACAGAACAAGTCCATATGGTGATCATTTGTATCATCGCAGATATGGTATCCAGCTGCACTGAACGTACGCGGTTGCGCTGATTGAATATGGTTTGGCTTGACTGAGGGCTTGTGGAAGCAAATTGGTGGGCGGGGCCTGATGGATGGGAAGCGGCGACCGAAGGTAAACCGTGAGATTGAGTTTGAGCTTGAGCTTGAGCTTAAGTTTGAGTTCGGGTTAGAGCCAGAGTGAGAGGAAGTCAGGCGCGAGGAGAGGAATATTTAAGAGGAGCGGAGTGGCAGAGGTTGGGCAAGCAGCGCCTTCAGCATCAACCCACCCACCCGCACCATGGAATGTATTGTGTTTTTTTTAAGTTCTTGTTTTCGACTCTACACCCAGTGAAGGGCATCCGGCCTAGAACGGGAGAGTCCAGGCGGCAACCTTCTTTACGCTTCGTTTATTGTTTCGTTTCGGTTTTGCTTTCAGTGCCCGTTCTTGTTCTGCAAACGTTTGTAGATGACTGCGAATGTAAAGGCGTGTGTCGGAGGGAAAAGCGAGCCCACTAGCCCGGTGGATAGAGCCAGCTGAGTGTACGTACATGCCAGTGGTTGCACATACATGCGTGCAAAGCAGAGTATTTGTAATTTTTGACTGACTCCGCGAACGAACTAGTAAGTTCACGGAGGTGGGGTACGGACTCCGCAAACGAACTAGTCAATTCACGGAGTGAGCTACGGACTCCATGAACTGACAAGGTACTCCGCGGAGGAACCGCCTCCGTGAATGGACTAGAACAACTAATAGAACTTGAGTGACTACAAAATCAAAAACCGACTGCCGAATCAAAAAATGAATACTGCACTCTCACACTGGTGAATTTACACAGCAGAGGAGCCAGATGATGGAAAGATGGATATAATCTAATCTTATCAAATTCATCTAATCAATTGCAAACGGAGGAGCATTCGCATATCCTCTCACACCATCACTCGCTAAATACCAACCGCAAATGTTGAAATAATGAGGGGAGAACCGAGTGTATAGATTAAGATACTAAGTGTAGAGAGAAAGAGAAGGAAAAGACTCGAGATATATACAAGAAAGTTGTGTGCCTTGTGCCCTACGGCTTACAGTCAGCTCCGTCATCGGTCAGGTCTATTTATGCAACACTTCCCCCTCTTGCTGTGTTCCATAAAATCAATAGCAGCAAGACGAACTTCAAAACTAAAATAAGCCAAATAAGAAATGCAACGGACGAAGGACCCATATGGCCAGCTGATAGCCGTGGTGCAGGAAACTCCCCAGAAACCTGAACCATCCCCGAAAACTTGAACAAAGAGATAGTAGTAGAATGAGAAATAGATGTGCCCCGCAACACAGTGCAGTCAGGCGAATGGAAATTTAGCTCCGCAACACAGCGCAGGCGAGCAATTAGATGGCCCCGCAACACAGTGCAGACGGGCAATGAGAGTATGGCCCCGCAACACAGCGCAGTCGGGCAAATAAAAATGAATGGTAAGGCCCCGCAACACAGTGCAGTCGGGCAAAAGAATGGTAAGGCCCCGCAACACAGTGCAGTCGGGCAAAGAATGATAATGCCCTGCAACACAGTGCAGTCAGGCTTAGAGAAGATCACGGTCACCTGCTGTTGCAAGGCTACCTGTGGCATGTCCATACTTCGGGCGCTTGGTACGGTCTGGTTTCTTTTCTGGATAAATTTCCCAACAGCCGTCTTGCTTATGACCATTTCGGTTACAATGGTTGCAAATAGGACGAGGTTTATCGGACTCAGATCGCTGGGACTGTGACCATGGACGCTTGCGGTTGGAGTAGAGGGCCGATCCTATACTGGAATCACCTAGTTCTTTCGGTTCGTTTCCACTCTTCCGGCGGTGATCTTCATCCCAGAGCTGGCTGACAAGGCGCTCCACATCGATTTCATCATCGTTGGCATTCTGGCGGAATGATTGAGTAGTCGCTACAACAAAGCTTTCGTATGTATCTCCAAGACCTCCAAGTACAACTGAAGCCTCAGTTTCATTGTCGATTGCTGCTCCAGCACTTCGTAACTGTTGGCATAGAGATCGATGAGCATCGAGGTAGAGAGTCATCGCATTATCTTCGTTGGATTTGAGATAGTCAGTAAGCCGTAATGCAAAGAACTTCTTTCGAAGATAGAAACGAGAAGAGAATCCCTTTTGCTCATAGATTTGCTGCAGCTTCTTCCAGAGGTCGACTGGATTTCGGATGTTGTTTACACGTCGTTCTGCTCGCTCATCTAAACAAAGGAATATATTGGCGGTTGCTTTGCGCGCATCGCCATCCCACTTTAGGGCAGTGGCAGCTTCGGTATCATGTGCTGGACCGGTAGTACTGGTGCGTGTTCGACTGCCAGTGCTGGTGCTTCCGGATTGGGTATTTGCTGGTCGTGGTCGCTCTTCACAAACAATCGGCCAAAGGTCGTCTTTGATAAGAACCATCTCCATCTTCGTTGCCCAGGTTGCATAGTTGGTACCGGTAAGCTTTGGCACAAGATGGTGGAGAGCGGATGATGACATTGTGGTGGCGGAGGAGCGAAGGGTTAGGGTTCGATGATATTGTGAGATTTCCGTGTAACAATAGAGTCGAGTTTTATAAAGATAGAATAGCGGCCACCGGGCTCATAACCTGTTGAAATAATGAGGGGAGAACCGAGTGTATAGATTAAGATACTAAGTGTAGAGAGAAAGAGAAGGAAAAGACTCGAGATATATACAAGAAAGTTGTGTGCCTTGTGCCCTACGGCTTACAGTCAGCTCCGTCATCGGTCAGGTCTATTTATGCAACAGCAAAACCACCATAAAAGTGTAAACCACCCCAACACGAAGGACACCGACGATTAATATAATCGCGGCTCCGAACAAAGTTACTTTTCCTCTTGATCTACAATCTAAATCTGGCATAGTCATTTAGCCGAACATGCCCCATGTTGCTTGCCTCGATTTTCAGTTATCTTGTCTAGCCCGCACTAACTTGCGTCCTACGATCTGACTCACGTCCGCAATAGTACTCCGAATCCTTTCGTAGTTAGGATGTACTAATTTATTGGCCCTACGCTTCTCCTTAACAAACTCATATGCCGGCTGGTGAGCCGGGACGTTTTCAAGTATCCACAGGAACTTGTAGGTGACCTCGTCGCAATCCAACGGACCGCGCCATGACCTTGCGAGGGCGAAAAAGTCTGATTCTGTATCTTTATGCTTATTCGAAATTGTTATCTGTACACCAATGACTTCAGCGACGATTTTTTTGTTCATCTTCTTGCGATTGACGAGTATTGCGTCTACCGCTTGGTAATTGTTCTAGTCCAGTCACGGAGGATGTCCCTCCGCGGAGAGACTGGTCCATTCACGGAGTCCCACCCTCCGTGACTGGACTGGTTCTTTCGGGGAGTGTACCCCTGCACCCCACCTCCGTGAATGGACCAGTCCATTCACGGAGTGTACACTCGGTGAATGCTCCGCACGCATATATGCCCACGCATGTATGCGTACTCAGCTGGCCATATCCAGCTGAATTTAATCAACGCAACTAATTGCATTTAGCCCAGCGAAATGATGGAGTTCAATGCACAAACAATGGTGTTTCTGCAGCGCCATCTGGTACTTTCAATCTTAAACGGAAGACAACACCACCTGGACCCAGTCACAATCAAAAGCGACTTCGAGCAAATATACAGGGAGAGGCATCAGCGCAGACATACTCCACTTCTGTTGTAATGTCAACAAGAGCGCAGAGGAAAACGATGAAATTGATTTGACAGAACTGGATATTGAGGAAGCAGAGGGTCTCGAGGAGTACAAGGATGTGGACGAGGTGTAGGGGAGGAGGAGGAGGAGGAGGAAGATGTAGAGGAAGAGGGCAACGAGGAAGAAGAGTTGGTTTCAAATCAGGATATGGAGCACAGTGTAATTGTAGTTGCACCACGACGTTGAGTGAAATTAGCACTTTGTATGTATGCTCCGCGAATGAACCAGTCCAGTCACGGAGGTGGGGTGCAGGGGTACACTCCGTGAATGGACCGGTCTCTCCGCGGAGGGACATCCTCCGTGACTGGACTAGAACAGTAATTACCAGCGACTGGTATATATATGGTGAACCCGAGTGTTAAATCAAAGTCCGGAATATTACTCTTGAAAAAGCGGCGGTTAATAGGTGTGCAATCGAATGGTTCGCCGGCTGGTTTACATCCACGGGCGATGATATATGTGAGAATCATATTCTCGATTTGAAATCCGAGTCCCGAAGGTTGTTTGGCCGATGCGGTTAGAGGTTCTTCCCAGGTTGGGTGTAAATCTATACCGGCGCTTTGAAGGGACCGAACATGGTATCCCAAGAGCCTCCGAACTAGGTCACAGGAAACATTGCCAATACCTTTGTCGACGAAACAAAATCTCCAATCCAAAAGTCCTTCGGAATCGGCGGGTACCGCCTTGCCCATGATGCAGCTCACCATAGCATCGCGAAACCTATAAACCCTACAGTGAGATCCTGATATAACTTAAGTACCACGAACACCTTACCCCTCTCTCTGTCTATCACTCATTGATTCTGCTGCTTCGGAGACAAATTTTGCCAATCTTCCCACGAGCTTTTCCACAGTAGGTGTCTCCCAAAAATGCTCATAGATCAAGGTTATTAGTGTCTCGTAGAACTCTTCGGTTGACGTAAATTTATCCGGATCTCTTCTCGTGGCGGTGATAGTCGTTGTCGCGAGTTCAGAGGCGTGTGTTATCGTCGCTGATGCCAAAGAAGTCTGATGCGCGTCAGTGGGCAGCGGATGTTTGGTCTGCTTCTGCTCAGATTCCTCCTCCGATAGCTCTTCCAACAACGCCAGGGCCTTCTCTTGCATAAATTTGACGTCGATTGCTTCGAACTCCCGTAGCAGATACGGTATGCGGCCGGTGAACTCTTCAATCTCGACCAGGTCTTGGGGTTTCAAGACTGCGGCAAGGTTTCTGCAAGCACCTTCCTGTTCCCACCAAAGTCGCATTTCTTCCTACATAGACGTCAGAATACCGGATGCGAGTGGAAGAGGCAAGGGAGAAGAACAGGCTGAAGGCCATGGTACATCGTCATTCTAGTTTCATTGACCTCCCGATGTCGATAATTCAAACCATGTTTGTAGTTCGCAGAACTACTCTCAATCTTAATGCTTTTGGATGCAAGTGTATTGAGCAAGTCCTTGACAAAGTCTTTCCTGCTCTGATTGACTCGGTCTTCGCCCTCCGGCATGGTATCAAGCGCATTCGCTTGATCAATCAAAAAGTACAATGTATGCTCCGTGGATATCTTTGCACAAAGATCCTCCAGATCGTCTTTCGTTCGCGCTTCAAAGATTTCATCGACTAAAAGTGGTTCGTCCGAAAACGCAATGGTGAGAGCCTCTCGGACACCCGGCAAAGGGCTTTTCAACAACGCAAGACAATCGGGCAGAAAGACGACGCGTTTTCCTCTCCTAGTAAGATAACAAGCGAGTGCCGCCATCAGGTGGGATTTGCCCACTCCTAACGTACCATGGAGGAACAAAAATTGACGACCTTTCGCCGGCTCCAAAGAGAGAGCAAGCTCGGCAAGTTTCTTGAACGGCTCTCGCCCGCGGAATCGGAACTCGTTGTCGCTATTATAGATAAATCGACTAGACATGTGATCCGACGGACCAAGAAAAGGCAGGTACATCGTCAGCGACGGATCGGAGTACGCAATAATGTCATCCCAGATCTCTGTTCGGGCTTTCTGCGCAACATCTGATTTCGATTCAATGTTAACGACTGTCTATGGGCGAGGTGGTCAGATTGCTACTTACGGGCGCCAAGCGTCTTGCGGTTGGTATTATAGCGCTTGCGGAGCTGCATTCTCTCTTCCTCTATGCGTTTGCGCTTGAGAGTTTCCGGATCGGCACCCCGGATCCTTCGCACGATATCATCCAAGGCCACTGCAATGCCGCGGGGCAGCCCAGCTGCAACGAATTCGTCCTTATCGCACACCAAGAAAGCCGCTCCGCTGTACATATTTTTCTCAAATAGCCCGAAGTGTTCTTTGTCCATTAACTGCGGTTGATACCGTTTTAACCATTCAAGCAGCTGCCGAAAGGTCCAAATCTTCACTTCTGCGGGTTGCGGTAGCTCACTCATAGTGTCAAATGTGCCTTGGTTGGTGATGTGGTTGACGATGCTCATCTTATGGCGTTGTGCAGAGAGATGCGGGGTAGGACGTTGGGATAACTTAGTTTTAAAGCAGACGCTTGGCCACTCCTGAACCCTAATCCACGGTAAAATGAGTCAGCCCAACACTTAAAATGACCCTTAGGATACCCTGCTAAAAGGTTAGGTTTCGAAGTGGCTCATATTCAGCATCAACCCACCCACCCGCACCACGGTATATAATGTTCTTTTAGTTCTATGTCTCTACGCCCAGTGAAGAGCATCTGGCCCGGAACGGGAAAGTCCAGGTGGAGTGGCGGCCGCAGCGGTGGCCTCCACTCCTCCGAGTCAGCAACCTTGTTTATGCTTCGTTTACTGCATCGTTTCTTGCTTCATTTACTGCATCGTTTCTTGCTTCGTTTACTGCTTTGTTTCTGCTCTGCCTTCCGTGCCGTTCTTGTTTGAGCTACAAATGTTTGAATATGACTGCAGGTGCAGAGACAAGTGTTGAGAGAAGAGCGGGTCCAGTAGCATGGAAGATATGGATGAGGGTTCGCTTGTCTCCTAGAAGAAATTTCAAAAGAGTGAGCATATGGAGGGTACCGGTGAAATGGAGTAAGGGATATAGGTGGGACTGAGATGAGAAGGAGTCATATGGTGGAGACCTCGTGATATGGCGATACATGGGTTATATTTCAGCACCCGGTAGTCGACACACAGTCTTAAGGAGCCATCGTTCATTTTCACAATGTTGACGGTAGTTGTCTGACGTCACTCGGACTTCAGCCCGGGATCATTCGACGTCACTCGGCCATGCCTCCGGTGGCGGTGTTGAAATACCGATTGCTAGAGAAGCTTAATTGTTCTATCTAAGAGGCCATAAGGCCATATATATATGGTACGAATATGTACGTACTCGGCATCTATGCATAGAGACGGCTGAGCACCGTCAGCCCGTACGAGAGCCAGCCCAGTAAGCCCATATGAAGGCTGAGATCTATTTATGCAACAGGTGGCGTTACATATGTACAAGGGTCTGATACAGCTGGCTGTAACCGGGGCCGATGCCTCCTGTATATATCTCGAGTCTCTCTCCTTTTCACTCTCTTCACTCTGTACCTTAGTCTATACACACGGTTCTCCCCATACAGTAACAGGCGGTGATACTTTGTATGTACGAATAGATGCTTGATTGTGATGATATCTAATGATTATGCACCTTGCATATCCTCGTATTATCATACACGTCTCAGATTCTCATACAAGCCATGATCATACAATATCTCATACACGATTTATATATGCAACACATGCCGGCAAGGCTTAAGTCCGAAAAGCCTGCGCTAACGGCGGCCGATGAAACTACAACGCCTACCTAGCATATATCGACTATCACCCGGAGCAGATCGTCCAGATCGCCCACCACTTCCAAAACTCACCAGAAAACCCCCAATAGGAACTTCCAACACTCATCTGGGGGGTTGCCGCAACTGTTGTACCGAACCTTCTCTCTTGACTGTCTAAGTCTAAAAATGACACGTACACAAGAACTCAATTGCTAGCGGCTCTGCGCTGAAACCAAACCCAAACCACGTGATGACGAACTCAACAAACCGCTCCAACAGCAACATTGAGAGAGTTTAGGAGAAGTGTCCACCCCTCCGAAGCGGCAACCTCACTGACATTTCGTTTTCTGCGTCGTTTTTCAAGCTTGCATTGTTTTTGCCGCGTTGCTTTCAGTTCCAAGATTTGGAAATGATTCTGTACGTATGGGATAACACTCGGAGGGAAGAGCAGGCCCACTAGCTTAACATAACTACGTACATCCTACATCCACCTCCCCTACAAAAAGGCATCCCACTCCTCAAGGAAAAGAAATGCCGTCATCTGCCTACTATGAATTGTCTTCACTGCTATTCTCGGCTCCTCCTTATCGGCGGTTCTTTGGTTTAGTCGGTCTCGGTTTGGTCGCCGCCGAGGGGTTCGAGGGACATAGCTTCTTGGGAAGGAGTCAGTGTTCGAAACCGGCCGGGCCGGGCCGGCTTTGATAGTTTGAGGCCCGGCCGCCGGGCTTTCGACAAAGCTTGGCCGGCCCTCCTTAGCGCGGGCTTTTTTGGTGAATAGCCGGGCTGGCTTGCTGGCTTTCGGGCCGGTTGAAAATCTATGACGGTACCAAATCACTGACTGAACACTAATAATAGCTGTTATTTTTTCGCTAATCCTCCTCAAACTAGTGACAATTGTGGAAGGTAACAGCATCCAATGGGGTGTTTCGCCCCGAATTTTCATGTTTCAGATATGCAGGCCAGCCCGGAGGCTTTCAAACGATAAGCCCGGCCGGCCCCCCTTAGCGCGGGCTTCCAAATTACCAGCCCGGCCTGGCCTGCTAAAGCTTGCCCGATAGTCCGCGACGCGGCAGGGCCCGTTTCGAACACTGGAAGGAGTTCGTTGAGCTTTTCGTCATTTTCGTCCTTCAGAAGTCTGATGAATTTTTGGTTGTGTTGGTGGGTGCTTTGATGCTTAGAGGTGTGACACAGCCTGTAGGCTATCTGAAATGAAGGACTTTGGGATGCGACATAATAAACGCGGCGCACACTCCGGTTTTTTATGCAGATAAAGAAATCCGTATTCAATTCCACCATGCCAATCTTTCCAAAAACCCGACCTAGGAAATCAATGTTACAAAAGAGCAGTGTATGTTTGCCTAAATAATGGTTGAACATTCCGTAAAGCCTAAATAATTGCCTCAAGCGTTACCTGCTGCGGCTGTGGCGATGAGCTCGGTGATCAGGATATCGGGACGGGCGGAGAGCAGCAGCTTTATGACCTCCTCGTCGAAACGCTTTGCCACCGCCACCACTGCCATCTCTGTGATCTGGATGTCAGGACGGGCGGAGAGCAGCACCTCCATCACCGCCTTGCCGCTGTTCCAGTTCTCTGCTGCGGCTGTGACGATGCGCTCAGTGATCTGGATGTCGGGACGGGCGGAGAGCAGCACCTCCATCAACGCCTTGCCGCTGTTCCAGTTCTCTGCTGCGGCCGTGACGATGGGCTCGGTGATTTGGATGTCGGGACGGACGGAGAGCAGCACCTCCATCACCGCCTTGCCGCTGAACGTGTTAAGTGCTGCGGCTGTGACGATGCGCTCGGTGATCTGGATGTCGGGACGGGCGCAGAGCAGCATCTCTATCACCGCCTTGCCGCTCTTCTCGTTCTCTGCTGCGGCTCTGACGATGGGCTCGGTGATCTGGATGTCTGAACGGGCGGAGAGCAGCAGCTTTATGACCTCCTCGTCGAAATGCTTTGCCGCCGCGACCACTGCCATCTCGGTGATTTGGATGTTGGGACGGGCGGAGAGTAGCACCTCCATCACCGCCTTGCCGCTGTTCCAGTTCTCTGCTGCGGCTGTGACGATGCGCTCTGTGATCTGGATGTCGGGACGGGCGGAGACCAGCACCTCCATCACCGTCTTCCCGCTGCTCCAGTTCTCGCCCGCGGCTGAAGCGATGCGCTCGGTGATTTGGATGTCGGGACGGGCGGAGAGCAGCAGCTTTATGACATCCTCGTCGAAATTCTGTGCCACCGCCACCACTGCCATCTCGGTGATCTGGATGTCGGGACGGGCGGAGAGCAGCAGCTTTATGACCTCCGCGTCGAAATACTTTGCTATCGCCACCACTGCCATCTCGGTGATCTGGATGTCGGGACGGGCGGAGAGTAGCACCTCCATCACCGCCTTGCCTCTGTTCCAGTTCTCTGCTGCGGCTGTGACGATGCGCTCGGTGATCTGAATATCGGGACGGGCGGAGAGCAGCTTCTTTATGACCTCCTCGTTGAAATGCTTTGCCACCGCCACCACGGCCATCTCGGTGATTTGGATGTCGGGACGGGCGGAGAGTAGCACCTCCATCACCGCCTTGCCTCTGTTCCAGTTCTCTGCTGCGGCTGTGACGATGCGCTCGGTGATCTGGATATCGGAACGGGCCGAGAGCAGCACCTCCATTAATGCCTTGCCGCTGTTCTCGTTCTTTGCTGCGGCTTTGACGATGGGCTCGGTGATCTGGATGTCAGGACGGGCGTAGAGCATCACCTCCATCACCGCCTTGCCGCTGTTCCAGTTACGTGCTGCGGCTGTGACGATGGGCTCGGTGATCTTGATGTCGGGACGGGCGGTGAGCAGCAGCTTTATGACCTCCTCGTCGAAATTCTGTGCCACCGCCACCACTGCCATCTCGGTGATCTGGACGTCGGGACGGGCGGTGAGCAGCATCTTTATCACCGCCTTGCCGCTGTTCTTGTTCTCTGCTGCGGCTGTGACAATGGGCTCGGTGATCTGGATGTCAGGACGGGTGGAGAGCAGCACCTTCATCACCGCCTTGCCGCTCTTCCAGTTACCTGCTGCGGCTATGATAATGGGCTCGGTGATCTGGATGTTGGGTCGGGCAGAGAGTAGCACCTCCATCACCGCCTTGCCGCTATTCTCGTTCTCAGCTGCGGCTGTGACGATGCGCTCTGTGATCTGGATGTCGGGACGGGCGGAGAGCAGCACCTCCATCACCGCCTTGCTGCTGTAGGTGTTACGTGTTGCGGCTGTGACGATTCGCTCTGTGATCTGGATGTCCGGACGGGCGGAGAGTAGCACCTCCATCACCGCTTTGCCGCTGTAGGTGTTACGTGCTGCGGCTGTGACGATGCGCTCGGTGATCTGGATGTCGGGACAGGCGGAGAGCAGCACCTCCATCACCGCCTTGCCGCTCATCCAGTTACCTGCTGCGGCTGTGATGATGGGCTCGGCGATCCGGATTTCGGGACGGGCGGTGAGCAGCACCTCCATCACCGCCCTGCCGTTCTCGTTCTCTGCTGCGGCTGTGACGATGCGCTCGGTGATTTGGATGTCGGGACGGGTGGAGAGCAGCAGCTTTATGACCTCCTCGCCGAAATTCTGTGCAACCGCCACCAATGCCATCTCGGTGATCTGGATGTCGGAACGGGCGGAGAGCAGCTGCTTTATGACCTCTTTGTCGAAACGCTTTGCCACCGCCACCACTGCCATCTCGGTGATCTGGATGTCGGGACGGGCGGAGAGCAGCTGCTTTATCACATCTTCGTTGAAATGATTTGCCACCGCCACCACTGCCATCTGGATGATCTGGATGTCGGGACCGGCGGACAGCAGCACCTCCATCAACGCCTTGCTTCTATTCCTGTTACGTGCTGCGGCTATGACGATGGGCTCGGTGATCTGGATGTCGGGACGGGCGGAGAGCAGCAGCTTTATGACCTCCTCGTCGAAATGCTTTGCCACCGCCACCACTGCCATCTCGGTGATCTGGACGTCGGGACGGGCGGAGAGTAACACCTGTATCACCGCCTTGCCGCAGTTCCTGTTCTCTGCTGCGGCTGTGACGATGCGCTCGGTGATCTGGATGTCGGGACGGGCGGAGAGTAGCACCTCCATCACCGCCTTGCCGCAGCTCATGTTCTCTGCTGCGGCTGTGACAATGGGCTCGGTGATCTGGATGTTGGGACGGGCGGAGAGCAGACGAACCATCGCTTTGTGGTCATTAACTATAGCCGCTTGCAGCGGGTTGCCATGTTTGCCACCCTGAGCATTGATGTCAGCACCGTCATCCAAAAGCAGTTTAGCGAATGTGATAAGTCCTAGAGATGATGTAATCTGAAGCGGGTCTGTTTTCTGAAATCTCTCATACGGTGAGGAGAATGTGAATATCTGATACGCGAGATTTATTTTCTGTAAGGATTCTGCTAATTTGCGGAATGTCCGACACATATCCTGATCATCATATTGGTCAGCCCGCCTTGCATGCTCGGGCCAATAAGTTGCAGCGTAGTTTAGCAATGGGAGTTTGTTTTGTAGAATTTCTATATTCTTCTTGACATTCTGGTCCCACACATATACACCAGGTACCGGCCCTTGTTCACATTCATTGAAACACAGATAAGCCAAACAAGATACGGCTAATTGCAAGTTGGATTTCGCTGACGAGGTGATCCAATCGGGTAGCGAAAGCACCCCCTCAGTTGCAATATTCGTGCCAGTGAGGAAATCTTTCGCTGACTGATGAACAAGGTGAACAGTTTTATCTTCTTCGATTCGAAACATTGGTCCAAAAATCAATTGAAGAACCTTCCTCATATCTGTATGCATGTCATCCTGCATCAATGACATGGAAGTGTGTTTAGGCAGTACAGCAATAGCTATTGTCAACTCTTGCATGGTCAAGGGACGTATACCCCACACAACCCATTGAAGAATGCTCCGGGCAGTTGTTTGGTCTTCCGTTTGTATCTTGCGCAAGATATTTAAATACACACCAGGTAGGTCGGACGGTAATATCTTGAGTGCCTTCCTGATAGCCCAAGGCCTTGTGTCTGTGGAATTTTTGAGACCATCCAATATCAGGGAAACCCAGAGAAACATTCCGTTGGCGCCATCTATAAGGGTCTTTTGCACTTCCTCACGGAGACTACCTGTAAACTGGGGCTGTTTGTAGACCTCGGCGTCGACAAATGCTGATATATCGCTTTTCAAAGTCTCAGCAGCCAACGGTATATTTATAACCTCTGTTAGATGAGATTTAACTGCTATGTGTGGGCGGCTGGTAACGATAATCTTAATAGGTCGTATTGCAGTTGTGGCCTCACGCAAGAGAAGCTGCAGCTGTTTCAAGAGCTTTGTGCATGATTGTTCCTCGCACTCATCTATAGTGGTGAGCTAAATACATCGTAATATCGGTTTAGAAGTGAATACCAAGAGCGTCAATCAGGATATAAACCTTCCCACGATCGGTGTCATTCATTATTCGTTCAAAGACTCGCCAAAGCATGCCGTAGTTCCATGCAGTTTTCTCCTTATAAGTGGTGTACTCAGGCTCAGCCAAAAAGTGCATAATAACATCAGGTACTTGCTCCAACAATTGCGTAAGCAAGTTCACCAGGATTGCGTGAGCAGTTCTTAATCGTTCATCCTTGTCATCGCAGAAGAAATATGTCATGTAAAGCTGGTTGGTTTTCCCACGAGGAATTTCCTTGGTCAAAAATGACGATAAGACGCTCTTGCCGAATCCTGGACCGCCAGAGATCCAAAGAATTGCCTGGCCGTCTTTCTCGTTCCATGTTCTGTAACGTTGGTCGTCCAGAATCCACGTGCAGGTATTTTCATGTCGCCTGAGCAAGAGGTCATTACGGTAACTTTTGTAGTCTGAAGGCTTTAAACTTTTTCTACAGTCAATATATTCCTGGGATTCTGAGCTCAGATTATTAGTACCGACCATCACTTTATCAATTTGTCAAGAGGAGGCACATACTCTGAAGATTTTCGATCTTGATTGCCACCGCTATAGTAAGTATCAGCATACTTGTACTACAGCTAGCTCATTGACATGGACCGCTCTATACCATAGGACTCGATAATACTATCCACCCACCCCTTCACATATCTAACTACAGTTCGATATGTTCGATCCTCTGCAGAGGCGAACTTAACCATGTTCGAATGGTTTTCCTCCACGGGAACTCGCTTTTCGGTCGGTATATATAGTTGGGCGGAAAACCGGCTAACCATTTCAGACTCTTTGCCATCTCCGACATAACTGTCCAAACCCGGCTGGAGAAAGTCAGTGTTCATCTGAACTAAGCGCAGTTGGAGCTCTACCATTTTTATTGTCGGTGTCTGCACTGACTCATAAAAGCTGATGATTTTCGGCTTATACTCCTCCCAGATATAGCTAAGATCTTCCTTTTGATTTTCAAGAAATTCTGAGCCTTCTCTCAATTGTCTGAGCAAGTTGTGCCTTGATGTCTCGTAACCGCTAGACTCCGCATCAACCATCTCTTCTAAGTCATAAGTCCGCATACCCTGGTGTGGAGTCCCGAAGAAAATTATAGAATGCATTGCATCTAAAATGTGTGTATGCTCCCGGTTGCGTTTGCACTCGATCAACGCCTGAGGAGCTACATTAGCTTGAGTCTTGAAATAGGGCTTCGAAGGCAGAATACACTTACTTGTAATATCAGGATGCCACCGAGACTGTGTCCAATGAATATAATAGGTCGGTTTGTCTTTATAAGACACCGTCAGCACATCACTATTACTTCGCTGGACACCGAAAAATTACCTTAACTGAGCTCCTGGCATTTTCACTATCTTGGATAAACAACCGTTGGTGATCGAGTAGCCTGTTGTCAGCTTTTCCATCCCCGAGAAGACTGCTATCGTAGCCATAAGACATAATACGGATATTTTGAACATCGTGTGGTAACAAGTCCTTCAACCACATTTGGTTAGTTTCTCGGTTTCTCCAGGATTCAAATGCATGACCTGCGAGGCCGGTCACTGCAATCACACTACAACAACCCTAACATTAGTATCTTCATGTGGCTTTTGCGGACACGGAAACCACTAACTCTGCAACTGCTTCACCCACAGGGACATTCAATGGTGTTAGACTATAGAATTGGCTGTCAATCTTAAGAAGAGCCGCTGTCTTGCTGGCCGATTCTGAGACCTGTAGATGAGCGCGACCATGTAAGTTTTCAGTGCAAGGATCCAAGTTAAGCAATGCTGTTTGAGAGGAGCTAAAACATGCTGGGTAGAGCGATGGTCGATAATCCTGACGCGTGAGGCATGGGTCAATGGAGTAAAGAGCGTCAAAGAGATCATTCTCATTCCAACTTGATGGAACACCGGATATACGAAAATATTTTGGTTGCGGATTTGAACTTGTGGGGTCGTTTGATCGTGGTTCACTGATGCCACTGCCTGTTGTGGCGCGCTTAGAGCTTCCTGGTGATTGTGAGCCATCAGGTGGCTGCTTGCGTTTTTTCATGGTCGGATTTGAACTAGTGAGGTTCGATCGTGGCTCGCTGGCACCGACGGCAAGAACGCCACTCCCGTTGGTAGCGCGCTTAATGCTTGCTGATTTTGAATCATCGGATAACTGTTTGCGTTTTCCTTTCCGAGACCGAGATCTGGTGTTCGTATCCATAGCCTGTTGCCTTGAACTTGACTGGGCGCTTTGTGACACATGGTCCTGGGAGATCCTGCTGGACCTTTGTGTGTGCGGAGTAGCGAACTCTTGATCTAGAGGTGCAGCTGAGCGGAGGCGTCGCGAAGACATTACGCTCGGAGGGGGGAATTCTTTCGGTCGGGGGAAATTTGTTCGGTCGGGGGGAATTCGTTCGGTCTGAGGGAAGTATAGGAGGAAATTTGGTTGATGAGGAAGCAATTAAAAACTTGAAACGAATGTGCAGGTTAATATGTGACAGTTGTGGGATGTGACAGTTGTGGGGCTGAAAATGCGGTGACGTGGCAGGAGTACCACCAAAACGATTTCTATTGGAGAGATTTTGTTGACAGTAGTTGTCTGACGTCACTCGGAGTTTAGCCCGGGATTATTTGACGTCACTCGGTGATGTCTCCGGTGGCGGCCCCGAGCAGTTCCGGACCTCAAGCCATCAAGCCACCAAGCCATGGCGCAGGCTCCAAGCACTTCCGGACCGAGCATTTCCGCTCCGAGCACTTCCGGCTCTTGGGTCAGGTATGGAATTCGGCATCTAGCGATGCCTTCTCATTCTCTTTATAAGTATATTGTTTTCTCTCGTTTTTAGATCGGTAGACTGTGTACAATAGACAATCAGTTTACACTGCTCTCAACAGATTTCGCTACTTCCCTTCAGACTCCGGCAACATTTGCATGCTGCGTGAGGGGCAGGATGATGTGCAAGCGAGTGAATTCAGATTTCGCTTTTTTGGTACCCGGTAATGCATTTTGATGCTTGCGGGAACAGCTAGCTAGCTGGTACCACGGTATCATAATGAGCCTAAGCAGCGGAAGAAAGTTTGGGTACTACAGTTTCAACCAATCAGTAGCGGTGTCGCTGCATTCCCCATGCATAAATCTCAGTACAAAGTGACAGCTTAGCTTATCCTCATGGCTGGTATCTGACATCTCTATTTTGTTATTATATGCGTGACCAGCTAGCTGCACACTGGTGCTGCAAAACCAAGTGCGAGGGCGCAGCGAAATCGCTCTATTGGCGAAATATCGACGCTGTTGCAAAGGGTAGTTAGTGGAAAGCGGACAGTATAATATCGTACCCCACTCAGTACAACAAATTGATTTGATTGGACAGAATGTGGCACTCAACTTTTGAATTGTAGGGCGAACGCCAAGCCACTAGCTATCTGTACCTATCATATCACTCCAGGACTAAAATACTAAACGCCAGCGATGCGCGGCTAATCCAGATGCTATCAACCACAAACTATATATAGGTGTTGGCAATTCCGTTTTGTAACCGAAAACTCAACGAACGCTCTCTTTAGTCTAAATTCATCTGCTATTATTCACCACTAAATAACTGTGGATATTCAACACTCATCCCGCCTGACTTCCGGCTTGTATCATTGCTGATGAAATTATAAATAGAGCGGTCCTGGTCCTACCACCTAAAAATTGCAACATTCTTGCGGTACATTTGCGTTTTGCGGTGGATTCATGCTCAAATGAATCGATTGCTTACTGATATTGATCGCAGAGATATTATCGATATCCTGCATTCCGCCTACTTTGTACTCTCGCAACTATATAGACAAAACATGTTGAAGAGATGCAGACTGCAGATAACCATGAAGCCTCTTTCCACCGTTCATAACCCGTCATTGATATCAGTTTACTGGGGAGAAACATGCACGTGTGTCTGGCCGATGCAGGGAGCAAATGCGGCTCGGCCCATTCCGTTGCCATGGATGAGTTTTAGGGTGATACAGATCCCCGGAACCCACACCGTCGAAACCTACCTAGGTACTGACAACCGTCATAAAGTATACCTGAAACGCTTCGGACACCGAGAAGACGACAAGTGCTGGTGGTGCGGAGGAACGACAGCCCAGACGCGGGCAAGCCTCGCAACAGTACAAACTAGTACGGGATCTACTGCAAAACTGTACTGAACTGCGTAATACCAACTGTTTGAATCCTCAAACTATACCAGACCTATATACTGGTATACTGAACTGGTTTGTACCAACAAACTGCCAGTACAAAAACTGCTAGTGTAAACTGATATAAATGAAAAACTAACAGGACAAACAAGCTCCAATAAGAACACAGCCACCCTTACACAAGTGTGGTACATCATTTGGCACACACTAGTAAGTATCACCAAGTAATTATTGTTGGAGCGGTTTGTAAGTTTGATATCAGGTGCCTTTGGGTTAGGTTTGAGTGAGCAGCTGCTTGCATGTAAGTTCTGCATACGTGTCATTTAGATTAGATACTCGAGAGAGAATGTTCAGTACAACAATTATGCCACTCTCACATGTGTCACCATTTCCTCTCTAGGCCAGCACACACAGTTAGTAAGCGAAACTGCAGCTGTACACATACCAACAGTATTACCCAGTATACCAGTACAATTTTTCATATGTACTGCAGTTTATAACACTCCAACTGTACCAGCAATTTTTCAAACTGTACTAACTAACTGTTTGCCGGTACTGGTAGTTGCAGTGAAGGCAACGGTTCGGTAGGAAACCGGTTCGGACCGACGGTTCGCGGTGCGGTTCGGTACCGGTTCGGGGGTGCGAACCGCACCACATGGAACTGGTTCGCTATGTTGGAGGAACTGGTTCGGGACTAGTTCAAACCGGTTCGATTCCTTGAAACATTTAGCTTAATATAATCCTCCTCTAAGTGGCTCAGAGGCTGAAATGTAAGCTGCTTCGCACTGGTGACGAATCTGTTTCGTAGTCACTGGCATTTCGGTGCATGTACAACACTTCAAGACTGCTTCGAGTGCCCACCCAGAGTTAAAAACCATGTCCGGAAGTATGACTACACAAGCCTTGGCTGAACCGGCCTGGAACTGGTTCGAACCAGTCCAGTAATGGTTCGAACTTGGCGGTGTATGGTCCGAACCGATTCACCTGTCGAACCGCACCGCTTGAACTGGTTCACCCCCCGAACCGGGACTGGTTCGAACCGTTGCCTTCACTGGGTAGTTGCTAGTATGCTGGTATGTACTAGTATACTGTTGTGAGGCTTGGACGCGGAGCACCACTTTCGACACTGCAGCCGGTGGAAAGACCAGCAGAAAGTGCTCTAGAAAGCAGCGGGGAAGGCGACGGGCTGGAAAGCAGGCAGATGCCGGTACGTGTAGGTCTCTGAGCTGTTTTCCATGGAGAAATGCGACTAAGCAGGGATGGACTTCCTGGCAGCTACTGACGTCGGGAAGTTTCCGCCCAAGTGAGTGTCAGCCAATCGATTTGCTTGCATCCATGTCTTGGCTGGACTCAAGCAACCTGATTAGCAGAACCGATAGCCGGGTAAGTGAGCACAGGCGCGGAGTGCGGAGGATGGTGTCCTCTCTCTTTTCTCTTTTCCTATGTCTCGTGGGTGCGGTCACATTTATCTTTCTTTCTTGTCTGCGGGGACGAAGGGTAATGAGTGGGAGCTCCGCCATCTAGCTGGCTTGACCAGAGGCGGAGGTTTCTTTTGTTTGTTTTAATCATACTGAATTCAGTCTATTTAGAGTATGACATACCCTTAATCCTCGACGTATCCGGACAAGCCGGCTAGATGCCGAAGCTCCCCAACTGCTACCTGTCGTCCCCTCTGACAGAAGAAAGTAAAAGCCAAAGTAAAAAGATTGATAAGAACATAAGAAAAGAACCGGAAAGAGAGACCACCAAACCAAAAAACCCCCCGAAGAACCTCACTCCTCCACTCGTTTGGGCGGGAACTTCCCGATGTCAGTAGCTGTCAGGAAGTCCATCACCGCTTGATCGCACTTTTCTATGGAAAACAGCTCAGAGACTTGCACGTGCCGGCATCTGCCCGCTTTCCAGCCTGTTGCCTTCCCTACCGCTTTGCAGAGCCCTTTCGGCTGGTCTTTCCACCGGCTGCAGTGGCGAAAGGGGTGCTCCTGCGTCTGGGTTGTCGTTCCTCTGCACCACCAGCACTTGTCTTAGGCGGAGGTGTTTTTGGGCTCTATCATACTCTAGTTAGAGTGAATACCCCTAAAGTACATTTGAGTGAAGTGGCAAAAACCTTACAGGTGTAGTAGCATTTGTAGTGTCATTTGTGGTGACCTTTTGGATTACAGATGACACTACAGGTATACTGCCGGTGTCATTCAAATATTATTCAAATCACATCATAACGTTGGTTACTTGCCACAACAATCACACAACTATATTATCTCAATGACGCATCTTTATCATCCATTTATTGCTTCATCTGGGCTACAATCTCGTGGCATGGGCACTACAATCTGCCAATAGATGGCACGACACATGCCACAATAGATGACACCACATATGGCACAACAGGTGACCCTACATATGGTACTACAAATGGCACTACTGTAAGGACGGGTACAGGCCGGTACGGCTGCGTACTCCAGAGTAACAGTAGATACGGTTGCACACGAGAATAAGCAATGAAGTCATATCATTGTAAGGTAAGATGATCGCTGGAGTGCAATTGCACTCCCACAAAGTAAGTATATCCCGGGCAGTTACCCGGTGCTGGCCGGCCGCCATTACATCATCCCCCTCTCTAGCTGCAGACCCCCTGGGCTGCCATATCCGGACATGAGAAGAGAAGGAAAGAACTAAAGATCCAGACTCGTACACCTTCATATGGCCTCCTAAATCCCACAACCAATCAGTACCACTCAAGGGTGACCTTTCGGTGGATCCAGCGCACGGGAATCACCACCACCAGTGGTACGTAGTAAAACCCCATGCCAACGCCATTTTTACCGGGCTGCGATCCAATAAGTGAAGAGAAGAGAAGAGAAGGAAACCTCTAATTTTCCCGAAACACATCGAAGTCTCCGAATCCAAGTTCCCCATATGTCCGAATCCACACCCGCTCCTACAACAGGCTTCCGAGCCCACCTCCGAGCGCATCCCGAGGTGACTTCCAGCTTCTCCATAGCTCTGAGTCCAAGTTCACTTGCAGCCCTCCGGATCCAAGCCATTGCTCCCAGTAGTGTCGACTCGGTGGAGTTTATTTCATCATTGGCTTCTGCCATCGATCGTTTGTATATAGTTTCTCTTTGAACATGTTTCAGAGTCTCGATGGTGGTCACCGTGGCTGGTGATAAGTCTCTCGGGCCGATTGGCCTCTGATTCGGCTCGGAAGATTCTCTGCAGCAGTCAATCGGCTTCAATGGGTATACTTATCTTCATTATTGCTGCTGAACCACAGGTCATGCTTCCGAGGCTTCGATCTTCAGTTGCCTTTTGACTTTGCCCTTTGACCCTTGCTTTCCGAGTTTGGTTGCAGTGCAAACAAGTATGCTTCGGCTCCAGGTGCAGTTCAGATCCCAGTATACCATCAAGTAAACCATCGGGTACACCTTCGAGTCCATAGTTCCGAATATCCAAGTGGACTTCCACTTTCTCTGAATCCGAACTTCCAAGCCCCCGGCAGACCTCATCAGTGATAGCCTCCGCGCTTGGCATTGATTGTATGTCTCATTGATCGGCTCTAGATTCATTCGTATATCGGCTATCCCGATTTTCTTCGTCTTTGACTCTTGGTTGCCATTCAGCTTCAGATCCAATGGTGGCTGGTTGATTTGTGTCGGATTCATTGTAGCTCATCATTGCAGCCATCATATATCGGCATACATTCGTACATACTCATTTGAGTTGCGGTATGTTCTAGTCCAGTCACGGAGGATGTCCCTCCGCGGAGAGACCGGTCCATTCACGGAGTCCCACTCTCAGTGACTGGACTGGTTCATTCGCGGAGTGTACCCCTGCACCCCACCTCCGTGACTGGACTGGTTCATTCGCAGAGCATAAATACAAAGTGCTAATTACACTCATCGTCGCAGTGCAAATACAATTACACTATGCTCCATATCCTGACTTGAAACCAGCTCTTCTTTCTCGTTCCCGTTGCCCTCTTGCTCTACATCGTCCTCTTCCTCCTCCTCCTCCTCGTCCACATCCTTGTGCTCCTCGAGACCCTCTCCTTCCTCAATATCTAGTTCTGTCAAATCATTTTCGTCGTTTTCCTCTGCGCCATCGCAAAACCGTACAAGTCGCTTTCAGGCTCTTTCAGGCTTTCACCGGCACGAAAGCAAATCCAGAAGATGTCAGACGGGAACCAACTTTAAAAGTATGACAAACTTTTAGGCTTTCCGGCGGCTTTCGCTGCGTATTTCCTTTCGCGCAGATACACTTTCGTGCTTTCTTGCAGATGAGGCTGCAGCAGTATACTCAAGGTTATCCGGCATGGTAAACTCAAAGTTCGGCCGCCAGCAAAGGTCAGAAGCTCTGGTCTGTGAGCGAAGCTCAAGTTCTGGCCCGCATCCGAAGCTCAAGCTTTGGGCAGCGGTGCTGCTCTGGCCAATGTAGAAGATCTAGCCAGCCTGCTAGTATGCGGACTTAACTCAACGTTTGAGCTCAACATAGAGTCCTAGTGCGGTGGTATTACTGACTATCGTAGGGCTATCAGTGTCACCACCATGTTCATGAAGATCTTGTAGACTGTCGATTATCACTATATGCTCATGTTCGCACTCAACACTCGCACTCACGCTCGCACTCATACCGGGCCAATTATCCTAAAATCAAGCTGCGGATTCCGCTGGCAAATCTGATTCGGAGGACTACTCTCCCCATGAGTCCAAGTATCACCATTAACTCAGTACCATTGACTTAAATCCTCAACACCATGGCCACTGGACATCGTGAGATTCTCAAACTGAGACTGCAAGTGTGGGTGCCAGAGTTCGTCGTGGAGTTAGTCGCGGGAATAACCTTCGTCTAAAAGTCTA
This sequence comes from Trichophaea hybrida, assembly GCA_015178995.1. NCBI lineage: Eukaryota > Fungi > Ascomycota > Pezizomycetes > Pezizales > Pyronemataceae > Trichophaea > Trichophaea hybrida. The sequence continues at coordinate 81,910 of WHVE01000389.1, read as the reverse complement.
TCGACATCATGATTTGTGAATAAGAACTGTAAATCCACTAAGTTAGTTGATTCTCAAGAACTCTCTTTTTCTGCCGTGTAACCTTATACGGCTCGATTGAAGATGCCTTTCATTCGCGGCCCGGGGAATCCTCTCAATACTCGCAAAGAGTGGTGAAGGTCGCTGACGGAGGGTGCAAAAGACTACCTGCATCACTGCAAAGGACCACTTCAAAAGACCAGCTGCGTCTCTTCGATAAACCAGGTGAATCTAGTGCGAAAGAGGTTCTACAGCGAAAGAGGTTTCGCAGCGAAAGAGCCCCTGCAACGAAAGGGCCAACGCAGCGAAAGACGCAAAAAGAAGTGAAAATCTCCAAGCCTGAAAGGGTGCCAAAGAGCATTCGCAGCGAAAGTGTGTGGAAAGCAGCCGAAAACCTGAAAGCACGTGGTACTTTCAGGAACTTTCAAAGTACGGTCAAGTTTAGCGATGAGAGCTGAATGCAATTGCATTGATTAAATTCAGCTGGATATGGCCAGCTGAGTGCGCATACCTGCGTGGCCATATATGCGTGCAGAGCATTCACGGAGGTGGGGTGCAGGGGTGCACTCCGCGAATGAACCGGTCCAGTCACTGAGGGTGGGACTCCGTGAATGGACCGGTCTCTCCGCGGAGGGACATCCTCCGTGACTGGACTAGAACACGGTATCTAACTTGTAAGCATGCCATAAGGTAATACTCACAAAGTAATAAAGTTCGAAGTGCATCAGGGCATTCATTCTCCGGTTCTCATGCTTTCGACTTCCGAATTCGTGGATCCACTAAAGTCACGGATTTGCAAGTTCTATTTATAGGGTCATGCTCGTGGACATGATCCCAAAACGGTTTATCATCGTGGCTTTGAAGGGTGCTCATATAAGTAGAAGTCATTGCGACTGTGACGTGAACTTCGGCGGATATTGGCTTTCGAAAGGCTCTTCTTGCCTGATGCAATCTAAGAGCGACTTCAACTGATTTCGGCGGAGGAAGCCAATTGAACCGCTCTCAAAGGGTAGTATTGGTTGATATATATAATTTGTAAGCATTTCGAACAAGGTTATACTTACCATGTGATTCGATGCGATTGCGCTCTCGGCTCTGAGCCCAATCGTGGTAATTAGCCTTCGTACACCCATTAAGGAGTCCAGACAATTCGCATTCCATGCAGCTTGACATATCGATTGCTGATGTATCTGGCCCTCTGGTCGCTAGGACTGGGTGCTTTGTTTGTTTATTTATAATCATATTGTATTCGGCCGCTTGCCGCCATGGTATGTCTAATACTGGGTGCAGTTGATCCCATTGTCATCGTCAGTTGTAGGCGATTGTGCGAACGATCTATTCGGTGATGCTTCCGGTTCAGTGATGAAGACCAGCATCGTAGCCAGTGACTTCTCGAACTTTCAGGCAAGCCTCGCAGCAGCATACCGGTACGTACCAGTATACTAGCAAATACCAGTACCGGCAAACAGTTAGTTGGTACAGTTTGAGAAATTGCTGGTACAGTTGGAGTGTTATAAACTGCAGTACATATGAAAAATTGTACTGGTATACTGGGTAATACTGTTGGTATGTGTGCAGCTGCACTTTTGCTTACTAACTGTGTGTGCTGGCCTAGAGAGGAAGTGGTGACACATGTGAGAGTGGCATAATTGTTGTACCAAACATTCTCTCTCAAGTATCTAATCTAAATGACACGTATGTAGAACTTAAATGCAAGCAGCTCCACACTCAAACCTAAACCAAAGGCATGTGATAACGAACTTACAAACCACACCAACAATAATTACTCAGTGATACTTACTTGTGTGTGCTAAATGATGTACTGCACTTGCATAAGGATGGTTGTGTTCTTATTGGAGCTTGTTTGTCCTGTTAGTTTTTCATTTATATCAGTTTATACTAGCAGTTTTTATACTAGCAGTTTATTAGTACAAACCAGTTCAGTATACCAGAATATAGGTCTGGTACAGTTTGAGGATTCAAACAGTTGGTATTACGCAGTTTAGTACAGTTTTGCACTCGATCCCGTACCAGTTTGTACTGTTGCGAGGCTTGCTTGCAGGTGCGCTTGCTCTTGATTTCATTGACTTCCTGGTGCCCTTGATGTCTGCAGTACGCCATGTGTATTTCATGGTGATGTGTCATTCCAGCACTTCCGGTGCGGATTTCGTTTGCAGTAGCGGTGGATTCTCAGATTCCGGAACAGTCATCCCCCTCATTTTCAGGTCGGCGCTCCGTCGACGACAACTCATGCCGGTGCGTATGGTGATGATTCTTGTGGATTCTGACTGTTTTGATAGCCATCATGGCTTGGTGCTTCTATATCTGTATTCGATTGCAAGTCTTGCAGCATCACTTATAATGTAAGTGTTTCTTAAAAAAAAGGCAGAGTTGAAACGTAACCTTGTAAATCCATATCGGTGAGAAGACTCTTGTTATCGTTCTGTGAGTGTGTGTGATTGCACTCTGCATTCGTAAAATCTGCATTTGCGGCTCTCCCGTGGCTTAATAAGTGCCATCTGTCTTTGCAAGGATATTGGCCATGCTTGCGTTCCAGGGCGGTCATCCCCCTCTTTTGGATATCAGTGCTCCTTCGATGACTTGTGATTATGCCGGTGCATACAGTATCGATTCTTATGTCGATTCTCTTATCAATTCTCGTTCATTCTGTCACTGTCGATTGCCATCATCACTTGATACTAGTGATTGCCACTCTCATTGCGGGTCATCTAAAGTGAGAGTTTCAAAAGAGGGTAGAAGTTCGAACGAAACCATGTAACCATTGCCGTTCAAGCAAAAAACTTTTGTTATCCTTCTCCGAGTGTGTGCAATTGCACTCTGCACTTGCGAAATCTGAATTTTGTGGTGCAGCCATAACTCACTCAGTTTCATAAGGCTTTGCTTGTTGAAATAGTTGCTTAATTCTCTATAAAATCTATGCAGAAATCTATGGTCTATATACGGCTTGACATACAGTCTGAAACTCTTGTGCTTACGCATCGTATGTAAGCCACGAACCTCATACAAGCCATGAACCTCATACAAGACATGAACCTCATACAAGGTTGGAAACAGTAGATGAAACGCATATATGCAACACTTCCCCCTCTTGCTACACTCCATGGAGCAAGAAACAAAAACAAAGGTAAAACAAAACATGTGCGGTGATTCCCATAGCAGCCTCCTTAAAACCCTGAGATTTGAATAGGGAAAGAGTACTACCGTAGCCTGAGGATGGCCATCCATAAATAAACAAAGAAATCCATCGCTTCCAATCTTAAATCGACCTCAAATCCACTAAAGTTGTGGATTACCACAATCCCATGGCCTTGGAGAACTTTTTCGCGTTTTTATGCCTTCATGATTTCGTGGCTTCGTGGCTTCGTGGCTTCGTGGCTTTGTTGCTTCGTATCTTCGTCCTTTTTCGCGCGTTCGTGCGTTCGTGCGTCCATGCCTTCGTGTTTGTGTATTCGATCTCATTCTTGCCCTAATATGCCTGCGCAATCGATATTTGTGTATGTGTAAGGTATGTTTGCAGCAACTTCTATTTCGGTAGTAAGTGTAGTAGTAGATAAGGGATCATACGCTGTTAGTCTCTTGGTTCATAATGCTTTCTCTCTGTGATACGCTTTGTCCAAGGCTTTATGGTAACAGTGATAATGTGAGTGCTTGGTTGTCGTAGTAGATCCGTAGCGGTGCGGTGTTATCGTGGGCGTCGCAATCGGTGCGGTCAGTGCCATTGATATCTCGGTTCAGAAAGTGGTAGTGATCGGTGTAGTGGTATCGAAAGGCTTTGATTGCTTGGTGATCTTTTGATGCCTTCGTTTCTGATGCTTTCGTTTTCTAGATTCTTCTTCCCCCGATCCTCGGCGAGGACTTATTCGGTGCTCAGTGGGGTTGATTTCGATGGTGAGAAAATGATGTGTGGGCCGAGGATCGTGATCTTGAACATGTTCGAGATATTGATATCTTTGTACCATCGTGGCTGAACTTATTTCAGGCCATAAGGGCATACTGAAGTCTTGAGTCTGGTGATTGTGGGCGTGTAGATGCCTTCCGGCAGTGCCATATTGATATCACTGTCATTGATCTAGAAACGTGGTGACTATATCCAAATGATTGATACTCCATCCACATCTCTCAACTTGAGAGATGAGATATCGAATGTAGTTAGCTTGTCACCGGGAGCACAATTCTTTACCGATATCAATTCGTTCGTAGTCTTTGATTACTAGGCGCGTCTGGTATCGCAGCGATCCATTCGGATTTTGCTTTATCTTGTAGACTTACTTGGAGCCAATCGGCTTGTCGAGAAGGGTGGGTGTACATTCTTCCTCTTATGTTCTCGTTTGTGCGCGTTTTCATAGCTTCCGCATATGATTGATGTAGATGCAAGTTCTGATGCCGTCAACACTTCCGCGGAGGCTTCGGCCTTGCCTTGACTTCTCGTGACTCGACTCATGACCACTGGCGGTTGTAGCTGCGATTGTTTGATTTTGTCATGACCGCTGCTTTGCAATGCGCTGTATGTGAATCTCGACGGAGACGTCGATTCTGTGTAATGGACCAGGTAGTGGTTTGTCTGTTCGTGTAAGGAGTTTGTAATGCTGATGAGCATCGCTTCTGTCTTGACGTCTTGTTCATGACCGCTGCTTAGCGGTGTGGAGTGTTCTCAGAACCTGTGCTTGCAGGGAGACTTCGATACTGTGGAGCATCGGTTCTGTATATACTATTTCTCGATGGTGGCTGCCGTCTGCTGAAAGTTTCTGCTTCCTCGTCAGGAGTTGAGAGCGGAGAAGGTGTTATTGAGCAAGATCGTTGTGATTTCTTCCTCCATGGCTCTTTTCCAGTGATCTCGTTGAGGGCTTTCCATAGTTTGACTTCTTGTGACACGACTCGCTATCGGCGGAGCTAGAGATGCTGGCGGTTCTTGGCTTGATTTCTTGATTGCGCCGAACGCCGGGCAGTCTGATCCTCTCGGCGGAGGCGCCGGCTGTGCGCGATGTTTTCTGCTTCTGCTGCCAAACGCTGGGTAGTCTTATCCTCACGACGGAGGCGCCGGCTGTGGGCGATGTTTTCTGCATCTGCTGCCGAACGCTTGGCAGTCTAATCCTCACGGCGGAGGTGCCGGCTGTGGGCGATGTTTCTGCTTCCTCGTCAGGAGCACGACTTGTATTTGTTCTCAAACCTGAGTTTGCAGGGAGCCATCGACGCTGAAGAGCATCGGATATCTCATCAGTACAGCCATGAGCACCACTGCCGTGGCCTTCACCCGTTCCACTGGTATTATCTGCGATACGGCCATGGAGGAAGCCATCTCCACTCACTTCGTCATTCTCTGTTATGCTTGCAGGGAGCCTTCAACGCTGAAGAGCGTCGGATATCTCATCAGTACGGCATGAGCACCGCTTCCGCGGCCTTCACCCGTTCCACTGGTATTATCTGCGATACGGCCATGGAGGAAGCCATCTCCATTGTCCAATTCTTCGACATATTCCGTTTCTTGAGGGAGGTCAAAGATGTCATTTTCGTTTCCTTGTAGGCATGAAACGTGTGCGTTTCGATCCTCGTTAAAGATGACTTCCGACTGTGCTTTGACTGCCTTGAATTCAGGATCCCATATTCTCCAGATAGTAGTCGAATTATGTGTGTAACCGACCGTCATATAGGGCTTGGATTTCGGACTGAATTTGCCTCGGCGCTGTGATTCAGGAATGAGTCTGCTGACCTAGCATCCGAATCGTCGTAAGTGTTGTAGAGGAGCCTGGTATGATATCTTGTTTTCGTCATCATCGTGGGTAGGCTTGCCAAATGCATGCATCTCGTATGGCATGTCGTACTGTGCGTTGAAGCCGTCGCGGTCGTCTCGCTTCGCTAAGCATTCGTTTGGAGATCTTTAATGGAGGTAGACTGCTGTGTTGACTGCTTCTCCCAGAATTCGATGGGTGCTTGAGAGTCGATTATCGTTGCACGGGCTATCTCTGTGATCGTCTTGATCATCCGTTCAGCGACACCATTCTTATGGTGAGCATATGGAGGACATGGTTCGTATGTTATGCCGCGCGATGCGAGTACCAATCGCAATTTCTTGTGGTCGTATATGGAGTGATGACCATCGCATTTCTTATGTGTTGTAGAGGAGTTTTATGATATATTGTGTCCGTTTTTCATCAAGGGTGGCCTTGCAGCCCTTTGCCAAATGTGTTGAGCATATCGTATGGCGTCTCGTATGGCGCTTGGTAGCCATCGCGGTCATTGCGGTGTGTGGACTGAGTCTCCCTTGATTCTGAGATAGTAAGAGACCCCCGAGTGGGCTTGATGAGTGCGTGTAAAGTAGTCGCCGCAGGTGCGGTCGTAGATTTGCTTGGAGGAACTTTGCTTGGAGGAGCGGCAGTGATAAGTGCCCTGGCTTGGAGCGGGCCTCGTGAGCCAGATGCCGTGGAATGTGCACTTGCAAGTGCTCCATCTTTCAATCTCTTTCCTCTCATTCTCGTTCGCGTTCTTCCATTTTCTTTTCTCTCATTCTCTCTTCTCTCGTTCTCTTTTCTCTCATTCTCTTTCTCATTCTCTCTTTTCTCATTCTGTCTCTCTTTCCCTTTCTTGGGAGTCGATGATGATGCTAGTGATATTAGCGCCGCTGGCATGAGCGCGCGCTCCGAAATGTGGCAATGTATCCGGCCGATTGTATTTGGTTGATGGAGAGAGAGAGGGTGCTAGACGTAGGTATGTATAGGGCATCGACTGAGTAACCCTGTGGATATCGACTGTGATAGTTTGCGGTTACTGTGTTATTGTATATCCGAGTTCGATGAGCATCGGAGATCGTAGTTTCACCCTCGACTTGTCAAAGAAGTTCGCGATCACGGGCTGGCTTTCTTAACTTTAGTACACTGTTCTTGAACTCGTTTATAGTGAATGCAATTAGCTTTGAAGTGATCAGGGAGTCCACATTGGTAACATGTTCGTTCATCATTTCCTCCCTTTCGAATTCTAGGTTTATCTTTTGAACTTCTGGAGGTGCTGGTTTCGCTCTGAGCGCGCTTCGCATTCTGCATTCGTCCGTTGTATGACTGTCTAATTTGCAGGAGGTACACCGGTATTTCGTATGTCGTCCGTCCCCCTTATCCGTATCCGCCACGGCGATTGACACGGCGGTGACTGCTGTTTCCGCATCGTATGTAGAGAGCCAATCCGATAGATGCATATCCGATTTTTTTAGTAGGTGTCGCCGACTTGACGTCCAGTTTCGGAGGGTCCATGACTGTATGAGTCTCGGTAGACATGGTGACGGGGTGAGTTTCAATGTGAGGGTTAGGGTTGTGGGGGCTCTTGTAGTTCGTGAGATATAAATAGAATAGTAGAGTAGAACTTTATATGATAGCGACCGCCGGGCTCATAACCTGTTGAAATAGTTGCTTAATTCTCTATAAAATCTATGCAGAAATCTATGGTCTATATACGGCTTGACATACAGTCTGAAACTCTTGTGCTTACGCATCGTATGTAAGCCACGAACCTCATACAAGCCATGAACCTCATACAAGACATGAACCTCATACAAGGTTGGAAACAGTAGATGAAACGCATATATGCAACATTGCTGATGTGCATAAGCGGTGGTTGTGTCAAGGTTGCCATCCGCATGGCGGGCGTTTCTCATCGTATAGATCAACTCGGGGTACGTGTAGTTTCCCATGTGCGACTCGGTGTCATCTCGGACGTCTGTACAGGCTCATATCAATCAGTAAGGCACCGTACCTGCTCCACAAGTGTTAGCTATGATAATGCAAAAGATAGAGCGGTAAATGTCGCGGAAACCGGGAGTAGCAGTACCGCCAGCCCGACACAATGGAGCATGACCATGGCGTGCGTCCTCCCTTCTTGACTCGGCAAGCCGGTAGCAGTCATTCAAGCCCCGTATTGTTGGTAACTCTTCTGCTGCAACTACCGCCGCTGCTCCTGTTCGTCGTCGTCCAGCTCCAGGGGCTTCTCTCACCACACTTCGCTGATGCCTTACATGGAGCTCCCAGCAATCCGGTGCACCGCCCACTACATGGGACAAATGCCATGACAACTGCACACTAGCATGTCATCATATGCAGTAACTCCAAGAAATTGAATATCCAGAGGAACCACTTGCCCCTGGAGCCACCTTTCTGCCTGCGAGGTCTTTTTCAAGTGCACATAATTTTCTTCTCCTGGAGCACTCCAACTTGGTGTCTGTAGAGATATTAATTGTATAGCCGGGGGAGGAACTTAGGATCCCCGCGGCACCGCAGGTAGTCATCATCCACATGTCAGGACTTCCCACTTCCGCGCAAACACGCTCAATTGGTGGCAATAGGAATTCACCATTGGTTTGTCAACCTCTGGTAGGCTATTGGCTCAGGTTGTAAGACCACTGGGGCTTCTCTCACAGCTCACACGGTGATGCCTTCCAGTGTTGTTGATTGAATAATTCGTATGGAGTCTTATGCTTCTGACCGTATGTGATTGAGATCGAATCATCATGTAGTTCTGGATCTCTGGTACGTAGATCATTGTTGATCACAGTTTGAAGTTGAGAATTGCCCTTTAACCATCACGCAGGTTTCGTATAAGGGTAATCACGATTGCAATTGCTGTCGGCGGTGTCGATCGAATATTCGGTAATGTTATCCCTAGATCATCCATAAAAGAAGTGAATCTCGTAGCATTCGGCCATCTTTGCTCTGTAAGCCTTAAATATGGGTAAAAGTGGAGGTCGAATAATCGTGTGTAGTTATCCTCCGCCAGTGCACTTTGCCTGTAGATCTTGTGCAATAGTAGCTTGTGTCGACTTGTATTTCGCCATTGACTTCCCATTGGGCTTGACCACCATCAATCGACGCGTTCAGGGGTAGCTATTGTCCGATGAATCGATGCGGTAAAAGTAGGTCGTTTAAGGCTTCGCCAGCGCTCCTAGCTGCTCAATATATTGCCTTTGATGGTATTTTGACTTATTTCGATCACTCGATTGTGTGGGAATGACCTTGTTGAACATATGTTGAGGACATCTCGGGTTTGTGACTATCCCACCGGTGATTCGCTTCCCATGGTCAATTGACCTCCGGAATTGTCCCTGCATCTATCAATAAACTCATTTGAGTATAATTAACAAGTCTCAGTGCTTGTACAACGCAAGAGTATGTATGTATAAATGTGTAGCGATCGCGGTGGGTGATGCAACTATCGGGATCAATTGGCATCCAAATCGCCATGAAATAGTTTCTGCTACCGTCAATAACTCAATTTCGGTATACTGATGAAATCTCCGTGCTTGTAAGTCTCGAAAAGTAAAATTTGGCAAGGTCCGGAAGCCACCAGCTGGTTCTTGAGTATCGACCATGGCCTTGGGCGGCGTCATGATCTTTCGAATTTCCTCGGTTTTTCGCATTGCTTTCGTCTTGGATTTCCGCCAAGTGGCGAAGTTCCATTGACATCAATTCTCGATGAACCAGTGATCCACCACGAACAAAACTAATGTCCAGTGGAGGAGTAATTGCGATCTTCCGATCGTATAGGCCATCATTCTCCGTAGATATACTTCCGTGCTCGAGTAATCATTCTTTCTATATGCAATTCCGAGCTCGTGTAATCTTGATCCGTAGAGGCACTTTGATGCGTTGTTGACTAAAGATTTGGCCCGAAAGGCCTACGAGTTTCTAGATGGCCAGCGAAGCTGCTAGAATGCACTGGAGAGTGATTACTAATGATTGCTAAGTCGCCGAGTAGACTCATACATGATGAGTCACTCGCCACCTGCATAGCCACTGATGATTTGTAATGTATGTTCGCAATGGTTTCTCCGCGGAACCTCAGTTTTCCTTGTGTATATAAAGCATAGATTTCTCCCGTAGTTAGAGAGAATAGACAGACAGATTAGATCTTCTCCTCCTACCCTCAAGATCGTCTCAACATGCGTTTGAAACCTTCCGCTCCATTTGGTGAAAAGTAATCGTCAAACTTGAATGAGCTTTGATGGAACGCGTTTGTGATTGGTGACCTTGTGTCCAACTTGATCGTCAATGAACCGACGCAATTAGGGGTAACTATCATAGAACCGATAAATCGACCCGTCTTTGATACGGCTCCGCGGCCTTCCATAGTTATACTACTAATCGATCGATCATTCGTATACGGTTTCTCTCGATGAACGATCTTATGAAGGGTGTATGAGGGGTAAGGCCATCATGGCCAGTAATGCGTTTCATGGAACCATCAACGTCTGTAACTATGTTTTTGGAATCGTCTCTGCCAGCATCAACCAGGTGAATTGGATAGTAAACTTATTGGTACTTATCGCCCCTGCGACTGACAGAGTTCGATCGGTAGTTCTGGGAAATGGTGATAATCGATAGTTAAGTAGTCATCAGCATCGCTCATAACTAGTATGTATCCGCCAGCAAATCCGGGATGCCCGGAAGTAATCCTCTCTTCGAGTATCGTGATCGGTATAGATTTCCGCCTTGATTCTGATTTCGACAGCCCCAGAACCTCTGGGTTCCGATCAATTGCGTTGGCCGGTAGCACACCACCGATGCCTCCAGAATTTTCTCGTTCTCACAAAGGTTAGCGACATAGAATTTAGTTCCAGGAGACTTCTCTAAAGGAATTGGGGGTATAATTGCTGGTTTATCGAGGTATTTGTATGTTTTTGTAGGTGTAGTGACGCGTTGCAAAAAGGGGTTTAACACAAATTCCGCATGCGAAACGTATCCAATTTCTGAAAGAGCGATCATAGTGTAAGCACGGGTACGGGCCAGTCCGGCTGCGTACTCCAGAGTAAGAGTAGATACGGTTGCACACGAGAATACATGATGAACTCATATCATTGTAAGGTAAGATGATCGCTGGAGTGCAATTGCACTCCCGCAAAGTGAGTATATCCTGAGCGGTTCCCCGGCGCTGGCCAGCCGCCATTACAACTACTGACCACACCACAATTTGGATTACAAATGTCACTTCAATCACACTACAATTTGTATTCTGAATGGCACTACACATCCTACAACATAATGTAGGATACCCTGCCATGCAACATGACCAGGCAATGCAACACCTGCCTGCTTCCACTCCCAGCCCTCTGTAGCCCAACCAAAAAAAACCCGAAGGGTTAGAACACAAGGGGAGCCATATTTGGATGCTTTAGATAGATAGGGGAGTGAACTAAATTTACTGAATCAAAAGAAATATCATAACTCATGAGCCAATCAAAAAAACCTCGAAATTTCCCTACTTCCTCCCCCTCACAACAATCACATCTTCCAGCTCTGACTCCCCACCACTCTCAGATTCACTTACAACAATCTCATCATTTTCCTCTTCCTTCTCTGCACTTTTCTCCCACTCCTCCTACTCTGTACTGTCTGGGCTGGGCAAGGGAGAGGGCGCTGTTCTGCCTTTTTTCCTCCCTTTGGGTTTCAACTTTTTTGCCTCCCTCTCTTTTCTCAAACATACTATATCTGTATTGTCTAACAGACAAGCTCTAGTAAGTATGCAGCGATATTGTAGAGCTGTTCTGGACTTGTCGAGGACCTGGGAGCAAAGCAGTTGGTGTTTGAAAACCTCAATATCAAGCTCTGCATGCACTCTTTCCCTGAACTTCAGTATGTTTTCAATGCTTCCCTTGATGTGCTGGGAGCAAGGAGAGTTTGAATCTATGAGACCAAGAGGAACCCTCCAAAACCTGCAAGCCTGGCTATGGGTCTTCGGAGTGGATGGCTGGTGGGCTCATGAGGGGTGTTACATGAATAGATCTCAGCCTTCATACGGGCTTACTGGGCTGGCTCTCGTACGGGCCGGCTCTCGTACGGGCTGACGGTGCTCAGCCGTCTCTATACATAGATGGCGAGTACGTACATATTAGTACTATATATATATGGCCTTATGGCCTCTTAGATAGAAAAATTAAGCTTCTCTAGCAATCAGTATTTCAACAGGTTATGAGCCCGGCGGTCGCTATCATTTAAAGTTCTACTCTACTATTCTATTTATATCTCACGATCTACGAGAGCCTCCACAACCCTAACCCTCACACCGAAACTCACACCGTCACCATGTCTACCGAGACCCATACAGTCATGGACCCTCCGAAACTGTACGTCAAGTCGGCGACACCTACTAAAGAAATCGGATATGCGTCTATCGGATTGGCTCTCTACACACGATGCGGAAACAGCAGTCACCGCCGTGTCAATGGACGTGGCGGATACGGATAAGGAGACGGACGACATACGAAATACCGAGCGAAATCAGCACCTCCAGAAGTACAAAAGATAAACGTAGAATTCGAAAGGGAGGAAACGATGAACGAACAGTTACCAAAGCAGACTCCCTGGTCACTTCAAGGCTAATTGCATGCACTACGAACGAATTCAAGAGCAGCGTACTAAAGCTCAGAAAGCCAGCCGGTGATCGCGATTTTTGATTAATCGATCGTGTTACTACCACCGCCTTCGTCGCAGCCGCTGCTTCAACTTCAAGAAACTACGATCTCACATGCTCATCGAATTCGGAAATAACACCGTCGACATCCCTCAGGGCTACCAAGTCACACACCTATGATTCAACTATCTCTCCTCTCAGTAAACCAAATAGATTCGGCTGGATACATGGCCACTTTTAGGAGCAGCAAATGCTCCATATCGTTACCGTCATCACCCTGAGTAATCATCTCTCCCGCAAGCGCGCTTAGGTCAGCGGCCCTCACATCATCAGCATCGTCATCGACTCAAGAAGGGGAAAGAGACAAAAGAGAATGAGAGAAAAGAGAATGAGAGAAAAGCGAATGAGAGAAAGAGAGAATGAGAAAAGAGAGAATAAGAAAAGAGAGAATGAGAAAGAGAATGAGAGAATGAGAGAAGGCGCACTCTCACAAGTGCAGTAGCCCACTCCAAGCAGGTGCCCTTATCACGGCGGCACGGCCGTACCTCCAAGCTCACCTATATCGACCACCAAACCTACGGTGTCAGTGTCGCTCGCACTCACTACGCCCACTCGGGGGCCTCTTACTATCTCGGAATCAAGATTACGGTCACCAAGAAGCTCCATGCCATGATGATAGACACAGAAGAACCCATCGAATTCGGGGAGAAGCAGTTAACACAGCAGTCTACCTCTATCAAAGATATCCAAAACGAAGGCTTAGCGAAGCGAGACGACCGCGACGGCTACAAAGCACCATACGAAACGCCATACGAGATGCTGCATGCATTTGGCAAGTCTACCCACGATGATGACGGAAACAAGATATCCGCCGAGGCAAAATCCAGGCCCTAGTTATATGATGGTCGGCTACACACAAAATTCGACTACTATCTGGAGAATATGAGCTTCTGAATTCAAGGCAGTCAAAGCACAGTCGGAAGTCATCTTTGACGAGGATCGCAACGCGCACGTTTCATGCCTACAAGGAAACGAAAATGACATCTTTGAGCTCCCTCAAGAAACGAAATATGTCGAAGAATTGGAAGATAATACCAGTGGAACGGGTGAAGGCCACGGCAGTGGTGCTCATGGCTGTACTGATGAGATATCCGACGCTCTTCAGCGTCGAAGGCTCCCTGCAAGCATAGCCAACAGAGAATGACGAAGCGGGTGGAGATGCCTTCCTCCATGGCCGTATTGCAGATAATACCAGTGGAACGGGTGAAGGCCACGGCAGTGGTGCTCATGGCTGTACTGATGACATTTCCGATGCTCTTCAGCGTCGATGGCTCCCTGCAAACTCAGGTTCGAGAACAAATACAAGTCGTGCTCCTGACGAGGAAGCAGAAAACATCGCCCACAGCCGGCGTCTCCGCAGTGAGGATCAGACTGCCCAGCGTTCGGCAGCAGAAGCAGAAAACATCGCCCACAGCCGGCGCCTCCGCAGTGAGGATCAGACTGCCCAGCGTTCGGCAGCAGAAGCAGAAAACATCGCCCATAGCCGGCGCCTTCGCAGAAAGGATCAGACTACCCAGCACTCGGCAGCAGAAGCAGAAAACATCGCCCACAGCCGGCGCCTCCGCCGTGAGGATCAGACTGCCCAGCGTTCGGAAGCAGAAGCAGAAAACATCGCCCACAGCCGGCGCCTTCGCAGAAAGGATCAGACTGCCCGGCGTTCGGCAGCAATCAAGAAATCAAGCTAAGTATCGCTATTTTCTCCAACTCCAGCTCCGCCGATAGCGAATCATGTCAGAAGAAGTCAAGCTATAAATTCGCACAACGAGAGCGCCGGAGGAGGAAAGTACCCATCCTTCTCGACAAAGCCCATTGGCTACAATGCATGCCTAGTAATCAAAGGCTACGAACGAATTGACTTCGGTAAGACTTATGCTCCTATTGACAAGCTAACTACCTTTCGATATCTCATCTTTCAAGTTGAGAGATGTGGATGAAATATCAATCCCTTGGATATAGTTTAAAGCAATGACGAAGACATCATAATGGCAATGCCGGAAGGCATCTACACGCCACGTTTCTCATACAATGTCGAAGTCATCATTATTGCACTGCCGGAAGGCATCTACGCACCAACGATCGCTAGACTTGAGACTCAAGAATGCCCTTATGGCCTGAAACAAGTATCGCCACGATGGCACAAGGATCTTCGGCGACGGTCACTACGAAACCACGATCGAAATGAAGGCAAAGCTCTCAGAAAAGTACAAGATCACGAACCTCGGCAAAGCACCTCAATTTCTCGCCATTGAAATTCACCACGAAAAAGGCACGGAATCAGCTTCGGCCGGAAGGCCTTTATCAACAACATTCTGAAAAGATTCGCTTTGACCAAGGAACGGGGGGAGAAAGATGACCCAAAGAGATGTGTCAGAACTTCACCAAAGCAATGGGATTATAGTAGTTGATAGATTCACGATTATAGTGGATTTATGACTCGTTTCGAAGGAAATGGAGGAGGCCGATTTGAGGTCAATTTAAGGTTGGAAGCGATGGATTTCTTTGCTTCTTGATGGATGGCCATCCTCAGGCTACGGTGGTACTCTTTCCCTGAACATTTCGCAGGGTTTTAAGGAGGCTACTATGAGAATCACTAGTTGCGCATCATCTTTGTTTGTTTGTTTGTTTCTTGCTCCACGGAGCGTAGCAAGAGGGGGGAGTGTTACATGAATAGATCTCAGCCTTCATACGGGCTTACTGGGCTGGCTCTCGTACGGGCCGGCTCTCGTACGGGCTGACGGTGCTCAGCCGTCTCTATACATAGATGGCGAGTACGTACATATTAGTACTATATATATATGGCCTTATGGCCTCTTAGATAGAAAAATTAAGCTTCTCTAGCAATCAGTATTTCAACAAGGGGGGGTGGTACAAGCCGAGTGATATGTCATGATGATTCCCGAGAACTTTTCAAAATTTCACAGAAGAGATACCACAGGCTTCAAAAGCACGGAGAATCGAGTTCACACTGTAGGTAAGCTTGTGTGCCAATATCAGAATCCTAGGGCATTAGTTATATCACAGCAATTCAATATCAAAAATCTCGAAGTGGGAGAACTTAATTCCCCTCATTGAATGGAGCAGGCCCATCCTCTGTGATGTAGGCATGCTAGCCCATCCAATGTGCCACCCCTTTGTCAATCATGAGTGGTAGTAGCAGGACACCTGCTTTTGAGATACCTTCCAACATATTCACAAATTTCTGCTTGCTATTCTGCACCAATTTCAGATTCTGCCCTCCTCTTGTACAAATAACACTGGCCTTGAGAACCCTCCCAAGCTGGAAGCGCTTTATATCAATATTCCATATATTGTGGACTTCAACCCCATGCTCATCTAGAGCTTTCTTCAGCTTAGAGGGAGTTAATAAGGGGGGTACTACATTTTTGGGGGGGATGATTTATCAGTTGGAAAAATTCCGCCAGCACCTTCTGATTATCAGCCTGGGCCCTCTGCCTGTCAATGTGGCTAGCAATCTTGCATGCAAGAATAGGATGGCGGTTTAGAAAGCGTGACATCCAATGTTTGCCTGGTTGTCTTCGCTTTTCTGGCTCTTGCATATGTTGTAACGGCAGAGGTCAGGCCTTAGTGGTTAGGGTTGCGGCTGCCGGCAAGGCTAAGAGCCGAGGCTGAGTAAGCACCAACCTTAAGTAGACTTTGCACGGCTGCCATCGTACGGTAGCGATTATCTTACCTATACACAATCATACTAAATCACTTATTCTCGTTTGCAACCGTACCGACCCCAATTGACATACGAGCCAGTACGAAGCATTACCAGCCCGTACTCGCCCTTACATATGTCAGGCAAGACCCCTAACCTTAGCAAGCTTTAGAAGTAAGCCCCGGTTACCAAACTACAAATGTAGCTGTACAATCTCCTCCTCCTGCTCTGACATCATGAGCGCACTCTCAGGGTGTGCTTGGGGGGCTGGCTTTGTGCCACTTAGCCTTCTGGAAAGGGTCGTAAAGTCCATCTTGTGGTATGCTGCCGCTTTTCTAATGCTTGGAAATTTGCCACCTCTGTAGTCCCTCATAGCCTCCTGTATGGTATTCTCCTTCATCTGTACCTTACTTGCTTTGACTCTAGGCATTGTGGTTGTGGGTGGAAGTTGTGGTCGGAGCTTCTCCGGACAGGGCGTGGTGACTGTAAAGCGGTTATGCGGACTGCACCTAGCGGCAAGATACACGCCTAACATGTCAACTGAGGCCAAAACCGGCACTTCCTCCTTTGCGGAAATGGTAGAAGTAATAAGTCCCATGGATACATAGCTTTTTCCTGATTCCCATTTAGTTTAAAGAAGGTTGGAAGTGATTTTGTTCGCTGTGAGTTTTCGTGGGGTGACAAGGATTCAAGGACCCCTGTCAGTAAAAAAATGTTGATGATTTCTATGGCAGAAGAATATATAATCAACACCGCAAATGCAATTTTCATTTTTCGTTGGTGAGGCCATTTGGGTGGAATACGGGGGGTTTAGTTTTAGTCGCTATAAATTTGGCCACTTCATAACTTTGCTGGTGGAAATGTTACCATCTATACAGGAATAGTAACATTAACCGCTAGGTGCAGTACGCTTAACCGCTTTGCAGTCACCACGCCCTGTCCGGAGAAACTCCGAGTTGTGGTTGTGGTTGCTGCCTGGCTTTTACCCCGAAGATAGGGTGTCATCGGGGGTGTTGCATCACCCAGTCGTGTTGCATGGCAAGGTAACCTACGTTATGCAACAACAGATGGTACTACGTATGCCACTTCACATTCCAGCGATCCCATGACGTATGTAACAACACATAACATGACGTATACCACTACACACCCCACGATGTATCATGTATGCCACAACACATGGCACAACATATGCCACAACAAACAAACAAAGTCCTGGGGTTGAATTTCCAATGGCTGGTGTAATGACAACCAGTGGAGCAGCGACGATGGGCTGGCGACAGACAACGCACGGAGTAGAGACAACCAGCCGGGTAGCAACGATGGGCGGAGCAGCGACAACAAGCGGAGCAGCGACGATGGATAAGGGACAGACGACAGGCAGAGTAGCAACGACGGGGGGGAGAGAAAACGGGCTGAACGGGGAACAATTGTTGGGAGGAGTTAGAACCGACGGCGGTGGGGCAACAGGTGTTACGGTGGTTGGGGTAGCGAGAGCGGCGACCATGGTTGGTGCAGTGTTTGCCGGAGGAGGGTTCAGTGGAGGGGTGTCATTTGCACTGCTAGTTTTCAGCCTTTTGCTGACCAGAGGCAGTGTTCCGAAGCGGTCAGATCGACCGCCCGGTAATCTGTAGATTTGCAGACCGGTCAGATGCGGTCACTGTTTCGAAAGCCGCCCTTGGCATAGATCGGCCCGGTTTCATGTGGTAGATATCTAGCCTATTCAACTAACCTGTAGATATCTAGCATATCTTTAGAATCTGTGAATATCTACGCTAAGGAAGATATCTGAAGATGATTGGCGCTTAGAGAAGATATTCATAGATATCCGTAGTTATCTAGAGATATTTGTAGTTATCTAGTGCTGGGAGAGACTAAAGATAGATTTGCAGGTAGTATATATACAGCTAAATATCCTGCCGATAGAAGTTTTAGTGGTGGGTTTTATGGATCTTAGGGAGTGGAACATTGAAAACTGGTTGGGGATCTGTAGATATCTATAGTCCGGCTAGATAAATTGCTGTAGATATCTATCAATTGATAAACGGGCTAGATGACCGCTAAAAAAGCCGCCCTTGGCACAGATCGGCCCGGTCGAGCCCTGAATCTGACCGATCTGACCGCTTCGGTTCACTGCAGTAATGTATCCATGTATTGGGCTAACTCATGACTGGAAGGTTGAGAAATCCAGGCGTATCGGCTTCGAGTGTTGGTTGCAAAAGTTGACTCGATCAGTCCGGGTCAAAAATAAGACAGAGTCGGTGAGCAAGTCCTGCGATATAACAGTTTTGTTAGATTTAGCACGAAAAGCGAAAAGAGTAACAGGATGGATGTGACCTACTTTGTCAAGATATACGGTAGACGTATGGGTGGCTAAGGCTTTAAGACAAGTCTGGGCGGAGGGTGCAAATTATACAGTTTCCAGCTGTCCGAAGTTTGAATAAAACAGTGTGCAGCCCCAGACGCTGAGCTGGGTAATTACCAGTTACAAGTTGTTAGCGGCCAATGATAGCCTGCTACTATTTACGGCTGATATTGGGGACCCACCCATATTCGGGACCCACTTATATTCGGGACCCACTCATATGCGGGATCCACACCACTCAAACCAATCAACCCCCCACCTCTCCCATTTCCTTCTAGAAAAACCGATAAAGAGCCTGCAAACAGGTGTGAAAGGTGAGTTTCGACTATCAGCCATGCTGCTGTTGAGATCCCGTTGGCCCGAACCCTGGTTCTTCTACCGTTAAGCTGATAAGTACCTACCGCCGCATATCAGTTGGCTTGCAATAGAGCACGCGGTCAACAGCCCACTAGAATATCAATTTTCAATAAGAACTTTCCATATCACATGATCTTATGCTACAGTCAGCAATGCAAGGATTTTCATAATCTGCTCATAAATAATTAAGAGTCGAACGGCAATCTAGCCTGTAGGAAAGCTAAATACACTTCTAGTTAATCACTTCCGATCAATATTATTGCTATCTCACTAACTAGGCTGTCCCAGTGGCCTGTCCGACGCTCAATAGCAATGGTATTAAGTTGAGGGAGTTGGTGGGGATATAGAAATTGCCGAAGATAAGTAGCAACGCCAAGCCATCTGAATATTCGTATGGAATTTCCCGACTCGGATTATACTCTTCCGTATTAGGAACGTGTGCGTCTTATTAAAAGTCCATAGGGTACAGCACCATTACCTCAAAATCATTTCTTTTTTTGGACTGTAACGGGAACCTTAAAGCGGGGATGCTGACGTGGTCTATCAAGATTATGAACGGTGATATTGCTACGAAGACGGCGAAACAGAAGATTGAAATACTTAATTCAAACCAATACCTATTACCCCACAAGCACCGCCCAATGTTCCAATCCTAGTTAGAACAATAACTCCTTGCAAACACCTAACTCGACATTCCAACGGTCGTTTCATGCAGGACAATAAACTCACCAATTCGCTTGAATAACTGGCCATATGAGAGTTCTGGTTAGAGAACATATAAGCGATTGGCAGTGGATGCTTGTTCCAACTGTTGCGGGTACCCGGTAGTTGAAGCACCTGGTGTTCATGGGACTAGCCATGGGATGGTATCGCTAGTGGTAGATGAGTAGCTTTCGAGGAAACAGGCAAAGAGACGGGCGGGTACGCACGACGTATGCTGTGTTGCCCCTGGAGGTTCCCAGGGCTAATCCTACGGGATTCATTGGCGATTGGGCGTTGAGATGGGTCAAAGCGGTGTCTCACAATACTTTTAAAGAATTGAAATACCCGAGCCCATAATTAACACCCCAAGCTTCATTCATGATTCAATCCAAGAAAAGATACACATTAGTACAAGCGCAATGACAAAATTCAGAACATATATACTTTGCAAAGCTTTTGCAACCTCCACATGGAGATGACCAATAGTGTTATACAAGGGGAATTCTGAGTCTACGGTGAGTACTATGGCCCCTACCCAAAGTTACATATTAACAGAACTATACCACTCCACCATCAAGTAAATCTGCGAATATTTTGCTCTATTCTAATACCCACCCAATGGGATATGTTGAGAACTCACCAGTTTCGTAATGAGAAATTCGTAATAGATCCCGTCCACGGACCAAAGTGGACACCATGGCCTTACTAGTTCGGGGCATCCCCGCACGATATCTAACATTACCTGTTCGTGTGATACTTTCGATATTTGTTTAGTTGTGGAAAAAAACGGATCGACCTGGGGTTATCTTGATGACTTTCTGATATTAATCGACTGTGTGAGATGAAGTTCTTTTAAGGTGCGGCTCATTGGTTAATGACTTAGTAGCGGACGGTCTCCCGTCGCCAAGCGTAGGGATCGACAACTAGCTTTCCCCACACCATTGCGACGAGATACGGAATTGGTAAGCACCACGAAGCGCAAGGATCGTCGGTCGGCGCGTACAAGATATCAGGGAATCAAAACAGGTAGCTTACAATTGGTCGTTATCATGAAATATTTTCTTGAGATTTATATATACTCCAACATTAATTGCATAGCTAAAACTCATTACCCGACCCCCACACCCACCAAGAAGCATCATAACCTGAACATCCCAACAGTATCCAACATTACTTCTAGTGTGCGCCATAGCAGTCCCCCACTACTAGTTTATCAGGCGGTCCAACTGGCCATGTCGACGTCCTCATCAAACGTGCATCATGTTGAGCGTCTTCTATAGTTTTGCGACATGAGAGTGACTGTTACGGTAGCGTAGCTAACATCGACGGGACTGGCTGTGGTCGGCGAAGAAACACCGGGGGTGGGAAGAGAAGCTCCGGGCTCCTGGGTCCACCCGCTTGGTCTTCAGCAGTTGCTACATGGTAGTGGTAGTGTATATGTTCGTTGGCAGCGAGGGGAGAGGCAGGCATGAGAACCGTGCTATTTCTGCAGGCCTCGGGAGCGACTCGTTTGGAAGGTAAAAGGCGGTGTAGATTGACGGACTGATTACCGAGAGTGCTATCGTGGTTTTGGTTATCATGTCGCTGCACGAAGTTAGTATTCCAAGGAATGATTAAGATATAAATCCATACCTTCTTCCTCCTCCCTCTCTAACACTTCCATCCGAACACCCCAACAGCTGCTATAATCACTCCTATAACTATGGCCAATAGTCCAAACAAGGCAATAGTATCACTTGGATACTGCCAGTGAGCCCTCTGCCGGAGCTCTGTGTTTTGTGGCAAGGTCGCCATGTCTGATGTGAGGAGGCAAGGTAGGAGGAGTGTGACCCTATTTAGGTTAACATCTATGGGTTGGGTTATCTAGCTAGTAGCTTCCCCCGTGTAAGGCTTAGCATAAGTCTTATTGCCTGTGAAACCAGGGCACGAAAGATGGGCCGTATACATACGTGATTTTGAAGTGATGGAAGGGATGGTTAAGGTGAGCAAGAGTCGACGTGGGAGATACAGCTTTTGCCGTGGGCTTTATTATTCTGTTGTTGCGCATATGATTCCTGGCAGAAGTGTTTCGCTGGTCCAGAGCCACGAACCTCATACAAGCCACGAACCTCATACAAGCCATTAACCTCATACAAGGTTGGAAACAGTAGACGGAACGCATATATGCAACAATTGCTGTTGCATAAATAGATCTGACCGATGATGTAACCGATGATGCAACCGATGATGGAGCTGACTGCACACCACTCTCTTGTATATAGTTCGAGTCTTTTTCTTCTCTCTCTCTATACACTTAGTATCTTAATCTACACACACGGTTCTCCCCTCATTATTGCAACAGGTTATGAGCCCGGTGGTCGCAATTCTCTCTTTATAAAACTCAACTCTATTGTTACACGGAAATCTCATCGAACCCTAACCCTTCGCTCCTCCGCCACTACTCTACAATGTCATCGTCCTCTTCTTACAACCATCTCGTTCCGAAACTCAACATTAACAACTATGCAGCTTGGAAAATGGAAATGGAGATGCTGCTTATCCGGGAAGGCCTTTGGTCGATTGTCTTTCAGCAAAAGGTCTGCCCTACAGTCACCGCTGGTACCGAAAGCACCACCAGCAGCAGCAGCCGTACTCGTGCGAATACCGTGATCGTCAGTCCAACCAATGACAACAATGCCGCTGCCCTCGAATGGGGCGAAAATGCAGAACGCACTACAGCCTCAATTTTCCTCTACCTTGACGAATGTGCCGAACATTCTGTTATCAATATTCGCAATCCAGTTGAGCTCTGGGGGAAGCTGCAAACTATTTTTGAAAGGAAAGGATTCTCAGCCCGATTCTCTCTTTGGCAAAAGCTCTTTACCCTTCAGCTTGCTGACTACCGAAAACGCGATGAAGGAAATGCGAT
Organism: Trichophaea hybrida; assembly: GCA_015178995.1. NCBI lineage: Eukaryota > Fungi > Ascomycota > Pezizomycetes > Pezizales > Pyronemataceae > Trichophaea > Trichophaea hybrida. The sequence continues at coordinate 59,434 of WHVE01000389.1, read as the reverse complement.
GGAACTCTACCTTGATGCATTCCGCTTGCATATCCAGCAGCTTCGCAGCTCTGGCGCTACTGTCAGTAATGAAATCGAAGCATCAGTACTCCTCAACGGTCTAGATAGTGGCTACGAAAGCTTTATTGTCACAACTACCCAATCATTCCACCAGAATGTTGAAGTAGATTCCGAAATCGATGTTGAAAATTGATCAGCCAGCTCAGTGATCAGGACCGCCGACGTGCAGCTGGACGAACACCTACTGAGATCGGTGATGCCGGTACCGGATCGGCTCTCTAATTCAACCGCAAGCGTCCATGGTCACAGCAATCTGAGTCCGACAAATCTCGTCCTATTTGCAATCATTGTAACCGAGATGGTCATCGTCAGGATGTTTGTTGCGTTCTACACCCGGAAAAGAAGCCAGAGAGATTTGATATAAGAAAGCGTATACAATTTGCCGGCATTGCAACAGGTGACCGAGATTTACTATAAGTTTACCGTCTTATTGGGGCGAGAATACCATCCTATTCAGATGAGAAATTTGCCGCCCATCTGGGTGAGAAGTTTGCCGTCCATCTGGGCGAGAAGTCTTTGGCGCCATCTGAGCGAGAGTTGTTTTTGCCGTCCTAGTAACGAGAGTACAATCATATCTATATTAGTTTTATTATTGCAGGCATGACCTAGAGTTCATTATTGTTATTTCTTTCTTTTCGAGGATGGTTCAGATTTCTGGGGAGTTTCCTGCACCACGGCTATCGGCCGGCCATATGGGTCCTTCGTCCGTAGATAGTTCTGGATTTCTTACTGCTTTTGGTTTTTATGGAGCGCAGCAAGAGGGGGAAGTGTTGCATAAATCGATCTGACCGATGATGTAACCGATGATGCAACCGATGATGGAGCTGACTGCACACCACTCTCTTGTATATAGTTCGAGTCTTTTTCTTTTCTCTCTCTATACACTTAGTATCTTAATCTACACACACGGTTCTCCCCTCATTATTGCAACAATTGCCAGTGGCTATGTCATGGGTGATAAATCATGTATGAGTCTAGCCATATCGTGGCTCAGCACATCGCCGAGCTCTCTCCAGAATATTGTCGCAATCTCCAGCTGTCTCCAGCAGCCTCCAGCAGCCTCCAGCAGCCTCCAGCAGTTTCTAGCAGCCTGATGGCGTTCGGGCAAAATCCTGTGTCCAGTGAACCGAAGCGGTCAGATCGGTCAGATTCATGGCTCGACCGGGCCGATCTGTGCCAAGGGCGGCTTTTTCAGCAGTCATCTAGCCCGTTTATCAATTGATAGATATCTACAGCAATTTATCTAGCCGGACTATAGATATCTATAGATCCCCAACCAGTTTTCAATGTTTCCACTCTCTAAGATCCATAAAACCCACCACTAAAACTTCTATCGGCAGGATATTTAGCTGTATATATACTACCTGCAAATCTATCTTTAGTCTCTCCCAGCACTAGATAACTACGGATATCTATGAATATCTTCTCTAAGCGCCAATCATCTTCAGATATCTTCCTTAGCGTAGATATTCACAGATTCTAAAGATATGCTAGATATCTACAGGTTAGTTGAATAGGCTAGATATCTACCACATGAAACCGGGCCGATCTATCCCAAGGGCGGCTTTCGAAACAGTGGCCGCATCTGACCGGTCTGCGAATCTACAGATTACCGGGCGGTCGATCTGACCGCTTCGGAACACTGCCTGTGTCAACATTAAGCAGCAAGAACCAGTGATCTCAATAGCCCAGCCGAGCTAGTAGCCGACTAGTCGCGCACAGTTCAGCCCGGAGACAGCTCTATGGCAGTTTCAAAACCAAAGAGCCGCTTGGAATTAGTTCAGACCAGTAGGCTGTAGCTTAGATTAGGTTCGCGGAGATGAAGTCATCCTGACAAAAATATAGTTGACTAGTGGGCTTTCAACTCCCTAGTCATACAATAATTGACGCAAAAGCAGCTGAGTGAAGGAGAGGAAATATATAACATTTTGGTTTTTATTGGGCATTTGTTACTATGAGATCTATTGTTGATGGAATCTCAGTTTAGGCCAGAGAGCTACAGGGTTTTTGCGAATTTCTAGCAAGCCAAGTACTAAAGCTCTGCAGGAGCAGCTCAAGCAGCTTCAGGGCAGCCCATTTTAGTTCAATTCGGCCAGGTGGCGAAACTGCTTGGCTAGTGTAGTTTTGAAGCTGTCACAGGCTGAACTGGGCAATTGAGATCACTGGCAAGAACTTCAGAACTAAGGAAACCAAATAAGAATCCACGGACAAAGGACCAATGTGGCCGGCCGATAGCCGTGGTGCAGGAAACTCCCCAGAAACCTGTACCATCCTCAGAAACATAAAAAGACTAAAGGCGGGCGGTGCCCAACAAAGATAAACAGACAGTAGTACTCAACAAAGATAGATAGATAAAACTGCATATTGTAACCAATCGTATAACTAATGACACTTCTATACAGTAGTGATGTCAACGGTTCGATGCTGAACCAGTTCGGACCGGCGGTTCGTGGTGCGGTTCGAACCGGTTCAGGTTGGTGAACTGCACCGCTTGAACCGGTTCACATTGCAGGAGAGACTGGTTCGGAACTGGTTCGAACCGGTTCATTGGTGCTAGTGATTGGGTTCATGAACCCTCTGAAATGAGGTCGCTGATGCACTGAAGTCATCAATAGACTCACATAAATAGAATCATACTTCATTGTTCACTTGCCGCTCACCACTAGAGTCTAGAGATCCCACGGAGATAATGGAGTGGTGAGTGGCGCGTGACAGGTGCTGAGTGAGTAATTGCACATGTGTCTATTACTCACCTCCCACTCATCACAAGAGTCTGGAGATTCCTGCGGAATATAATGTGGATATTGGCTTCAGATGCTCTATATACAACTGGTAGTACTAGTGCCTTGTGAACCATCTTTGAACCGGTTCGAACCGGTCCCATTAGGCACCCGAACCTGTAGTTCAGGTTCGGACCGGTTCGCATGTCGAACCGCACCGCCTGAACTGGTTCACACTCCGAACCGGGACTGGTTTGAACCGTTGACATCACTGCTATACAGTGTTCAAAACGGGCCGGGCCTGAAATCTTGAGACCCGGGCCGAGGGCTTTATATAAAGCCCGGCCGGCCGCCCTCAGCGCGGGCTTTTCGGGTTTAAGCCTGGCCGGCCTGTGTTACATGAAGCATCCAGTAGGGCATAGGGCACATCAGTCCCTTGCATATATCCCTGAGTCTTTCTTTGTTTCTCTCCTCTCTTTCTCTTCACACTGTACCTTAGTTTATACACACGGTTCTCCCCATACAGTAACAGCCTGTGTTGCAAATAATGAGGGGAGAACCGTGTGTGTAAATTAAGATACTAAGTGTAGTGAGAAAGAGAAGGAAAAGACTCGAGATATATACAAGAAAGTTGTGTGCCTTGTGCCCTACGGCTTACAGTCAACTCCGTCATCGGTCAGGTCTATTTATGCAACAGCCTGGAGGCCCAGCGGGCCGAGTGCTCATTTGTGATTCACGTCCACGGGTGGCATCTACAGATTGAAAAAGTCATAAAGCCATGATATCATTACTGGCTATGCTATAAATTAGAGGGACCAAACACACACTAAAGGAGAAAACTTTAACCAGATGGATTGTCCGGTAAAGCCCTGGTTCTGAAGAAATATGTTGTGGGGTAGTGGGGACCATAAAATGCCCAGAAGAAGACAAAGCAAGTACACCTCTCGATCCTAACCTCTTAGCCTTATGTCAAACCACATCAGGCTGTCATTCCAATGCTTGAAGCGTCTCCTTTAACTTCCTGACCTCACTTGACTCCATAATGCCCGCTTTCTCCCAAGACTTCATACATCCAACCGCACGAATTATGTTATCTCCCAAGCGATTGCGGCGATCTGAGATGAGTAGCTTCGAACTACTGAACACCCTTTCTACCTCAGTAGACATGGCAGGTATAGAATGAATTGAAAGAGCCATCCTAGCGATCTAGGACCAGCGAGGAGTGTTCAGGCGAGCCTGCCAGAAGGCAATGAGGTCTGGAATCTTATCCTCCGCTGGTGAATCTTAAAACATGTGTAGCTGATTAGTATTATTGCTAACACTGTTTTGCCTTGCCCGTTTCTGTTTCTAGAGAGGGAGAGGAGCACTAGGTAATGAAGATGCTGGTAGATCCACTGAATGTGTTGGAGCAGCGCTGCGGTAAAATGACTGCCATAGATTCTCGATTTTTGTATGAGCTGCCTCGATCCATGCTGGCTGGTCTTTCCATTCATTCTTATGCTCGTGCTTCATCTCTGGGTGTAAGGCCACCGCGGCAAGCATGGGGCGAGGTCTGTAAGTGTATATTACTTGTTGAGAATTGCCCAGGCATTGTTGATTGAATACTCAAAATAGCTTCGTCTGACACCTATTCTGCAAGAAAGCCCATACGGCCCGCGGGCTTTTAATTTAAAAGCCCGGCCTTCGAGGGCTTTGAGATTACCGGCCCGGCCCGGCCCGGCCGCCCCAAAGCCCGCCTCAAAGCCTTCGGGTCGGCCCGACCCGTTTAGAACACTGCTTCTATACGCTCATCACCAGGAGGGCAAAAATAATTTTCCTCGAATTAGAGGGCAAAAACTTATCTCACCAAGATGGACGGCAACTATCATCTATGCGGAAACACTCCTCCTACAGTTGTGCGGAGAGTGTACCCATGTTCGACTTGGTCATTCCACTCGCTCTGCTTGCAGGCTCCAAGTAGCCATCAATTTGTTCCAGGGTTGGTACGTCGTTGATTCAGCAGTTCGAGCTGTCGAACGCAAATGGACAACTGAAATCTGCGTGATCAAAAACGGGGGGTTGAACAATTGGCTGTAGACAATAGGCTTTCTCTTAAATATCAGGAGTGGATATGGGAGGACACTAGAAACCGTCCTCAACTTTGTCCTCGGTTTGCTGCATGTCCCGCTGGTATCTGCAAAGTCGCCGCCACCGGAGATCCTGCGGCATCCCCTCAAGCCGTTGTTTGTTGCGGCATTTGTGGCTCATTTGTGGCTGGTGGCATCCGTATATCAATCCCCACCATTCATCACCTGTACGCTGGTTTAGCCCCACATTCATTGGCTTTCCCACCATTCGTGACCTCTTCCATTCTTTGTTGGACATGACTTCCTTCAATCGCTTCTTATGAATTTCCCGTTTCCGGCACCAAGATCCCTTCTTTGTGTTTTGTTCTGTACGGTGCACAAGTTAGATCCAGACGCAGTGAAGGCAACGGTTCGATAGGAAACCGGTTCGGACCGACGGTTCGCGGTGCGGTTCGGTACCGGTTCGGGGGTGTGAACCGCACCATATGGAACTGGTTCGCTATGTTGGAAGAACTGGTTCGGGACTAGTTCAAACCAGTTCGATTCCTTGAAACATTTAGCTTAATATAATCCTCCTCTAAGTGGCTCAGAAGCTGAAATGTAAGCTGCTTCGCACTGGCGACGAATCTGTTTCGTAGTCACTGGCATTTCGGTGCATGTACAACACTTCAAGACTGCTTCGAGTGCCCACCCAGAGTTAAAAACCATTTCCGGATGTATGACTATACAAGCCTTGGCTGAACCGGCCTGGAACTGGTTCGAACCAGTCCAGTAATGGTTCGAACCTGGCAGTGTATGGTCCGAACCGATTCACCTGTCGAACCGCACCGCTTGAACTGGTTCACCCCCCGAACCGGGACTAGTTCGAACCATTGCCTTCACTGTCTAGACGGTGAATGGCACTGAGCGAGGCACTTACCTTCTACTCCCAATATATTGACAGCAGGACAGCATACATGAGACAAGTTTGGTTCTATACGACGCGCTAGTTAGCCCAGCCAGATTGTAGATAACGGTGAATATGCGTGTCATGTTCGTGTCCGCTTTATCTCCCTCAGCGCTAAATAAGTGGGACGAGTTATCTTCTGTACGGCATGCTGGTTAGCTGGATACCCTATGGTGATTGGCCGGAACCGTTGAGTTTACCCTGTATTGACGTGTGAAATGTTACTAAAAAGCTAAGGGATACCTCTCCTGAACGTGTATATGTGAACAGAAAAATAATATTGAGATAATGTCAATAGTATAGAGGCAGCGTAGTAATGATATAGCAGCCAAAAACGCGCCACAACAAAGGTCGGAGTACCGCCGTTCGTAAAAGTGTTTGTGTACTGTACATAGGATATGTTCTAGTCCATTCACGGAGGCTGTTCCTCCGCGGAGTACCTAGTCAGTTCACGGAGTCCATCAAAAATTTCGAATACTCTGCTCTGCACTCTTGTATGTGCACGCACTAGCATGTACGTACACTCAGCTGGCAAGGAGACAGACGTTGGAAGAGTTTCGGGGACGTCGGGAGGGGATGAGGAAGGGTAGAGGAGGGTGGAAGAATGTAATTACTTTGCGTCGGCGGAAGAGGGAAAGGAGATTAGGAAGATACGACTTGGATCCAAATAAGGTTGAGGGGACACCCAAGGCTCACACTGGAGATGTATCGGGGAAAAGGACTTAGATTATGCCATGGCCGCAAGCGGCCGAATGCAATATGATTAAAACAAAACAAAAACACTCAGCTGGCTCTATCCAGCTGAGTTCAATCAGTGCAACCGCTTACGTTCAGCGCAGCGCAATTGAGTACATTCAAGGTGTAAAGGCAACTGCACTACTGTTCATTGCAAGTGTTTCAAAGCAAAAGCCGAGCGCACACTTCATTTCCATGGCCGAGATGGTGGTGCGCAGTGCATAAATACTGGACCTTCTGCTGCGCCATCAGGTGCTTTCAATCTCGAACGAAATACAAGATCAGCTCCACTGGAGCCAAGTCCCAATCAAAAACGCTGTCGAGCGAATACACAAGGAGATGCTTGCGCGCATACTGATCCCACATCTGCGGAGGATGCTGGCAATGATAGCAGTGATTTCGCAGAACTGGATACTGAGGATGAGGAGGTTCAGGAGGAGGAAGAGGTCACTGGGGAGGAAGAGGAAGAGGAAGAGGAGGAGGGCAATGAGGAGAGAAATGAGGAAGATGAGCCGGTTTCAAATGATGACATGGAGTGTAATTGTAGTTGCGTCAGGATGTCCAAGACGCATCCGATTGTAGGGATCACGATAATGTATAGAGTATATGGTTCAGCTTGGCTGAGGGCTGGTGGAAGCGAATTGGTGGGCGGGACCTGACGGGTGGCTGGCGGCGGCCGAAGGTAAACCCTGAGTTTGAGATTGACCTAGAGGCTAGAGCCCGAGCTTGAGCTTGAGCTTAAGTTTGAGTTTGGGTTGGAGACAGCGTGAGGAAGTCAGGAGCGAGGAGAGGTGTATATAGGAGAGGTGGAGGGGCAGCGGTTGGGCCAGCAGCACCATCAGCATCAACCCACCCACCCGCACCATGCATATATTGCGTTTTTTTAAGTTCTGTGTTTTCGACTCTACACCCAGTAAAGGGCGTCGGGCATAGAACGGGAGAGTCCAGGCAGAGTGGCGGCCACAGCGGTGGCCTCCACTCCTCCGAGGCGGTAACCTTGTTTATTATTAGTTTACTATTTCGTTTCGGTTTTTCCTTTCTGTGTCCATTTTTGATCTGCAATTGTTTGTATATGACTGTAAGAGTATAACCGCATGTCGGAGGGAAGAGGGAGCCCACTAGTTATAATTTTTCGTTGACTCCGCGAACGAACTAGTCAGTTCACGGAGGTGGGGTACGGACTCCGTGAACGGACGGTTCGTTCACGGAAGGTGGGCCTCCGTGAACTGACTAGGTACTCCGCAGAGTAACCGCCTCCGTGAATGGACTAGAACAGGATATTTGCTTGCGTCCTGCCAAGTCTGGACGTAAGCAAGTCTATCATCAACTATCATTCGATTTAGAGGAAATGGAGGAGGCCGTTTTAAAGTTAGGTTTAAAGTTATTTCTACTTTGAAAGTGATGGATTTTGCTGCTTCGTTCGTTCAAAAGTCTCGTAACATCTCTTATATAAGTGCGTACCTGTGCAGCGTTACAGCACTGCGACGTATCTATATGCAAGGTAATTTTCGATGCATAAAACTGAGTTAGAACATTTAGCAAGAAGCATCAAAGGGTGCAGTCTGATCTCTGCCTTGGTTCGGTTGCTAGCATAGGTTATCCTTGGTTCAATACATACTCGGTAACAATAACGCATGGAATTAATCCCTCCTATTCCCATGGTTCCGACAATAAGGTGCCAACTACTAGGTTCACAGTTTTCTTTCTATTTCTAGCTTAGGGTCACGGCAACAACCGGTCGGCTTCTAGATGCTATCAGCAAAGTCGATCGGCAAGCAACTACCCAATGGAAACTACCGTAGAAATTTGATCAGCTCGTTAGTGCGACTTATGTTCTAAGCCGATTCAGGTGCGATTATCGTTCCCGGGTGGTCGGACGAAATTGCACAACCGAGCTTTCATACAAGCAGCCTTCTGTATCCACCACCTTCGACTGCTACTCCCCGTTGATTACAAGAAGAGCCAGACCCAGAACAGCGCGCCGAATGATGACTTCCAAAACATTGATATCACATTATCAGAATAACTCCCATACGACCCTACTTTGCCAAAACTCGAGTCGCTGATTATTCATTCGTAGTCTGACCAATCAATGTTTCCAAGAGAGTACGGTTTCCGGTGGAGGCAATGCATCAACTGCTCAACATGGTTAGTTGACCTTCAAACATTGCTACGGATCCTATGTAGTAGGTACGGTCGCAGCGAGCGGAACGAAGTGCATGAATACCAAAAATAAAGGTATGTAAACGAGTACTGTCAAGCTGGATCTGCCAAACTGACGTTCCATAGGAAACAATTTTACTCCGCCAGCACCTGTCATGTTTGGCTGATGTCTGTTTAAGTTAGTTTGCAGCCTTTCACTCGCTAAATTAGTGCTGTAAGTCTAGCACCCTATCACATATCACATATCACATATCACATATCATTATATCCGGTGATTCCGGAATTTTGTACACGAGGGTATTTTTATTGAAAGATTATATGACTCACCGAGTGAAATTGGGGTATTTCATTCGATCAGTCTACTCGAGAATATATTGAATGAAATATGAAAAATGCAATTTTGATGGCGCAACGATTAGCTCAGGTATTTTTCAAATTTGAGAGTAGGTGGTTGGTTGATAGAGTACAAATGCAGGGGTAAGTTAGTGCCCGACGTGCGTCATGAAATGTTATAATAAGATAGATAGTCCCCCCTTAAATACAAGTTCTCTACTTCATCCGTGTTGTCATCAACTTCAGTCTCGTGCATAGTCAATTTTACCACACAATGAACACATCTTTTCTACTCTTCTCCATCTCGCTTCTCTAAGTACTGTTGTATGTTAAGTTCTCCACCACATGTGATCAGAGTGCTTCTTAGCGCCAGTTGCTGTACCCCTTACCTACATAGTAATAGTAGGAAGCCGACGAGCTTCTGAAAGGTACTGACTGTGAACTGTGTGTGTAGCAACAGCGCGTGCTACTTCTCCTTGTGTACTTCTCTACGTTGTCGATTCACTACACCTTTCCAACACTCCGCACAAAGCCTGTACTCTACTCATATGAACAGATTCGAGCACACATGGTTTGAAAGTGGGTGAGCTTAAACAGGAGAAGTATTGATAATCAGCATTAATTTGGATGATATCATAGGTAACTTCGACAACATGTCTCATCCCGGTCCCACAAAATCGATACAGAAGCGCAAGCGGAAGACCAGTAGTAGCGATGTCCCCACAAATAAAAGAACTCGTGACGATTGCTGGGGAATCCCGTACGGTTGCTGGATCGCTCTGCGCGACTATACCTGCAAACTTCTACCCCAGGTACCGGAACAAACGCCACAAGAGAAACAGTGGCGACGAGTCTATGATTACTACCCTACCGCTAGCAAGGATGCCACTGCACGCAGTGTTCCGAAGCGGTCAGGCCGGCCGCCGGCCGGACTACAGATCCGTAGACCGGTCAGATACAGGCCACCCAAATGACGGCCGCCACTGACCTGGGCCGGCCCGGGCCATCTCCCATGAAACCTGGGCCGACCTGCAGATATCTACAGATTTGAGTGGGTTATTATGTGGCTGGCGGAAGCCTGCATAAATCTGCAGAAGCCTACATAAATCTTTAGATTGGGCAAGGTTAAACAAATAGTTGCTGCGAAGCACACTATTACTGCATATATCCGCATATGTCTGCGTTGGCCTGCATATACGACCTACTTCAGCCTGAATCGACCTTCGCTATCCTGCATATAGCTGCCAATATCTGCCGAATCTGGCGGTTTTAAGTACACCAACGTATTTTGGATACTGAATAAAAAGCCTTGCGACTCACCAGCAGGATTTGGGTTTCATCGAAAGATTAACACCGCTCATCGATTCACTGCAATATGTTCTTTGCTAGCACCGTTCTAGATGAGAACTTCGATGAGTTTACCACTCATGAGAGCTTCGATTACACTGATAGTTACTAGGAAACTGAGTCGATGAGGTCCGTGTAAACTGCTCAAGGCCTTGTAGAAGCGGCAAGTCCATATTTGAGCATAAGAAGTCGCTGGGTTTGGGTTAGAGAAATAGTGATGGAGGATATTGTCACATTGATGGTTAACAATATTTGTAACGAGTTTCTTTTATTTTTTTAAATATTTTGCACCACAATTTTTTGTATTAGCTAGTAGCACCATCGGCCGCCAGATATCTGCAGTCCGGTCAGATCAAATCTGCCAGATTGGCGGCCGGCCTGGGTTAAAATTTTTGTGGCCGGCCTTGGCACAGACTGGCACAGATCATGCTCAGATCTGACCAGACTGACCGCTTCGGAACACTGACTGCACGAGAGAGTGCACTGCCGGAACCAAATACTGAAGGCAGTGTCTCTGCAGGTACTTAAACATCATACCGCACATCTCTTAAATGTACCATTTTTAGAACCGATACCAGAAGATCGCGCTGATGCCCCATATAACCAGTGTTGTCAACCGTCCCGTCCGTCCGAAATATCTGTAGGACGGACGGGACGGCACCAAGGCCGTCCGTCCCGTCCTTGGTTGCTGAGAACGGCATGTCGGCCGGGGACGTCCGCGGACGGCGAAAATGCGGACATCGGCCGTCATCCACCATCACCGGCCGACATCGGGCGGTTACCAGTTATATGTAGACTATAACTCGGGAGGGCACGGTATGAGATATAAATGGCATCAGAATGCTTGAAATCGCAGGTGCAGCTGGGCTTGATATTTGGAACAACGGAGTCAGATATGGTTCGGATGGAACAGATGTTAAAGGATCTTGCTTCTCGGTCAGGATAGGTTAGAAATGTACTAATGGCTATTCAATATCTATTATGTATGACTACACAGAAAATGTCGATGGATGTCGGCCGTCCCATACGTCCGTCCCCGTCCGGCCTCAAAATGACGGCGCCGTTCCGTCCTACATCCGGACGGACGGCAGTCCGCCGTCCCGTCCTGTTCTCAGTGATGTCGGACGGATGTGACGGTTAACAACACTGTATATAACCTCCCTTTTGCCTTCAATACTGAAAACTGCTGGACGAAGCTGAAACTTACACTTGAGCAAATCGATAGCCACCTGTTGAAACCTATTAAGAAAAACCTGGGTACCGTACAATCACGTGTGATGTTTCAGCAGCTGGCCCTCGACCGAAACTCAGATCTCTGTTCACAACCCAAACCCATACACGCATTCTGGGAAGTCGAAAGATGTATCGATCTGATCCCGCCGGAGGCATTGCACATCAATCATCCCTTCACACTCCAGATTGGATGACAGGTGATAACAACCAGTATACAATGGGACCCCAAGGCACTTGTTTGCCGATCTTCATGCGGACGATGGTTGTGGAGTTTTGGCCTGGCCACTGGGAAGAGTCAAGATCTGGATCACATACGGGCCAGAAAAGCGCATTACAGGGAATTCGGGGAATAGGTCGTTTGCACCGAAGATAATAGTTAAAGGTCTCTACCTCCCGCCAGGTTGGAAACATGTGGTGTACATACTCCGTGGTGGCTATCTCGGCGGCTTAACGTTCGTCCCCAAACCTGAGCACCTATTGTCTCATGCTTCCGGCATTATGCGGGCGTTGAATCTCAGCACCAGGTCAGATTACCCGCGGGAACGCAGGAGTCTATTTCTACATATCGTCAAACTTGCTACGACAGCCATACGTGAGGCCGAGAACATAGAGCACAGTGTTCCTAAGCGGCCCGGCCGGGCCGCCCTTAGCGGCGGCTTTTAAATGAGGACCGGGCCGGGCCTGCAGGCTTTTCCTTGGCGGCCGGGCGGCTTTTCCTTGGCGGCCGGGCGGCTTTTTTCTTGGCGGCCTGCAGGCTTTATTTGCCAACTTATAAGTTCAATTGAAGAAGCATAAACATATTTTGTTTAAATGACACCCATTGCTGCTGCCTAAAGTCCTAAACTAAGAAAACCTCCAAAGTAAACTCAACCATGGTCTATCATAAGTTCATAACTCTGCCATCGGCCCATCACTGTAGTCCAAGACTCCAAATGTCCACCTATTCCTTGCAGGCTTTTCATATATCTGCAGGCCGGCCCAGGCTTTCAGAATGGAGGCCGGGCCGCTTAGGAACACTGATAGAGCATCCCTCAAATATGCTTATAGCACGTGCTGAGTGATTGCAGACGGAGATGAAGCAGGCAGTGCTAAACTACCGAGGGAATCAGGAGCCGCTAAGTTTGTTGAACTCTTTTGCGAAGAGGGTTGCTGTCAGTGTTCTCAATGGGCTGGATGGGCCAGTTTTAGCGCATAACTGGCCGGGCCCGCCTGGCCGCTGAGCGGCCGATACCCACAGGCTTTACGCAGGCGGAAACTATGGATGACTGGGCCAATCATGGTTCTTGAGGCCCACAGTTTAACTGCAGGCGCCTGCAGGTAACTACAGTTTCAAAGATAACTGACGATAGGTGGCGAAGAAAATCGCATGATACTGACATTGCAATTTACAGAGATCATGGCCCGATAACTCACACAATATACGGTGAAGCTATGTAATGGAGAATCTTGGCAACTTCTCCAGACTGCTAGATTGCTCTCCGAAGCTCAACATATTACCGACGGTATGGTGGAGTACCCTAACCCTAAAGCCCACAGTTGATAGTGTCACCCACAGTTATTGCCCGGCTTTGAAATCGTAGGCCCGGCCTTTGGGCTGTGGTTCTGACTGTGGGCCTGCCGGGCCCGTTGGGAACACTCGTTGCTGTGTGGAAAGATCTGGATGAGTCATCTTTGTTTGAGCTGCCCACTTCAAAGATGGAGAAAAAGCCATAAACGGCCAAACAAGATCAGGATCCTTCCGGAAAATCAACGAAGTTGGCTCAGTAACGTTGCGTGCAGTTGTAGCCGCAGCCTAAATGTGGACTTCCGGGAGGGTGGCACACCTGCAACGGCCGAAGGTCTAGTACTAGTGGTTAGGGTCTTAGTAGCCGGGGAGAGGCTGGGTAAGGGGCAACCTTAAATAGACCTCGCGCGAGTGCAATTGCATAGTAGCAATAATCTTTTCAAAAGGACATGTCATCGCTCCATAGATCCATTTATTTCGTTAATTTAGCATGCTTCTCTTTGGTCTGGGTCTTGGTAAATATGTCAGCTACATTATCGTCCGTATGCATGAAGGAGCGGTCGACTATCTTTCGGGTATGGAGGTCTCAACTATTATGGTAGCATCCATCGATAGGCTTTGTCTAAGGAGCGTGTGGCGCTGAGATAGTAACAGCTTGATCATGTGGTCGAAATCTCCAAACTTCACGGGGACCTGTTAATGTGAGTGGGGATGGCTGTGGTAGTCGTTTAAACAGAAAAATCTTCAAATGTTAAAGAGGGTTGTAGAAATGCGCCAGAGACCACTTTGTGGGTTGCAAAAGCATAGAAAAACCGCCGAAGTCGTCAGTTAACACAGACGACCCCCGCAGATGGCTGTCGCGCAGTAGCACACTCACCCACAGGACTTTGTTTAATGTGTGGAGGTTGGTAACATATATCTGCCCTTTCGTATTGGTGTTAGTCACAATGATTTTCGTGTACTCCTATTGCGTACACTGTTTACTGTACCGCTGCTTCTGTTGCATGAATAGATCTCAGCCTTCATACGGGCTTACTGGGCTGGCTCTCATACTGTTGAGGCGATTGTTAAGTACGGGTATCACTTCTTGCATGACATGTCATGTCTTTTGTATCTTAGTCAGGGCTTGGCGCGATGACTTTAGGCTTCGCACTCCAAGCCACGCATACAACAGAGTTAATCTATTCAGTGCGAGTGTCACCTTCTGCAAAAGTCTCCACTCTCCTTTGTAAGCACCTAGATGAGCATAATTTGGGTCGGTTCAACACACACGGGCTGACTGGGCTGGCTCTCGTACGGGCTGACGGTGCTCAGCTGTCTCTATACATAGATGATGAGTACGTACATATTCATACCGTATATATATAGCCTTATTGCCTCTTAGATAGAACAACTAAGCTTTACTAGCACTCAGTATTTCAACAGCATCTGCTTCCTTATCACAGAAGGCTGAGGCTGAAACTCTTAACCGGCGTGCGGCTCAGAATGGACTCTGGAGCATTTCTCCAAACTTGCCGAGATAACCCAGTTTCTACGATATTGCGAGTGGATCATCGTGCGTCAGCAATTAGAATTCTGAAGAGTACTTGAGCTGGTGCAATCGTGCACTCTAGAGCTCGATCTGTAGTTGTGCAACCATCGTTATAAGGCGGCCCATTACTGGATGAAAGTTTGGATTCTAACTATGCAATTTACCATTCGACACCCTGCACCTCCTTGAAGCAGAGCATCGATCGAAATGTTAGAGGTTATAATTCATAATAAAAATGCACAATAACGTCATATCACTAAATAGAGCCGTCCAACCACCAATGCATTTGCCCGTGAGCTCTCGGAATCCCGGATCTTGGCCGGCAGTTGTGCTGCTGGATGCACATTGACTGTAACGCAAAAGATCCCATTGGGACATCTTTAGATCAATTTGCATATCATGCTGTGTTGTCACATGCAACACATCTACCGGGATTTACTGGATGAATACGTCATTTTTGTGGCTCATGTAGCCTACTTGGTGCAGGCCTTTGGAGAGTCAACAGCACTAGTGCTGCAGTCGAAGAAAAGAAAGCATTCTATAACAGCCAGTAAGTACACTTTCAAGCTGCTCTGTTAGTAGAGATACTTCTCTTGTGTTGCTCCGCCATGCAGCATTTGGCTGCAGGTGGCGATGTACGCTACAAAATAGACGGATCTGTTCAGATAATATACGGTAACTCCATGCGCGCTATTTCCTCAGCCTCAGATGTATGATGTGTAGGCAATTGTGTTTTTGGGTTATACCTTGTGCAACATACCTAAGTACTCTAGCGTGGAGTGTTGTCTGGTGCTTCGGGTTGGGTATTCCGTCGATCTATATTCTGTTTTGATTTTCCGCGCACCCGAACATGGCGCTACATCGTTTGAATAGAGAAGATAAGGATGCGGGGGACTATTGGATAAGGTGTAGATACGGGATGCCATGATGGTTGTGCCACTTGACTGAGCGATTAAATAGATTCGGATGCACTATTGGATGATGTTTGACACTGAACCCTGCCATTTTGTTGATAGTCAAACGGGCACCGCTAGCTAACTTTACCATGTTAGTATCTACATGCATGAACAGTCGGGCGTCATGCAGTGCCCAATCCAATCAATACATAGCCCACTCGCGAACTAACGTAAAACTTGTATCTAGTGTGCCGCTAATCATATTGCTAGTTTTAATTTTAGCTCACCTTCGTTTGTTCTCACATGTGGAAGGCGAAACCGGGAATGTTTAACCCCTGCTTCCCATTGTAGCAGCAATTCGGCCTTCGTCCAACTCCTCCATCCCATTTTATCTTCACTCAAGCTAGCAATTCAAAGAAAACTCGAACAAAGCCATACAGTTTCACCCACTATCAATCTCCCTTTCAACTTTTACTAAAGTTCCGACGCGACCATGCCTAAGCGGCCGAAGCATCTGTCGCACGACTCGCCGCCGGCCAAGCGCCTCAGCCCATCTCCCTCGCCAGCTCCAGTCCGCCGATCCAGGCCGGAAGCGACAGCATCCACCATCACCGTTCAAGTTGCTACCCCCTGTGGAAACGCTCAACCTCAGCTCCAACAGCGCACAGCTGCTCCAACTTCACGATCTTCCACAACAGAAGGTGGAAATATACTTCGAGACGCTGATCCTGCTGTCAGTTACTCTTTGCCCTCCGGTATCGGCGATCGGGGCCGGAGCACCACCCAGGCGGGTAATGCTGGGCCAAAATGTTTCCGAATAGCCAACGTACCACCGAGTTGGAATGAGGATACACTACAAGCTGCTCTCGAAACTATTGACCCCTTTATCGCAGATGGAAACCCCCGACTTTCACTTTACCCGTGTTTGTACTCTACCCAGACTCAGACTGCGTTGCTCAACTTGGGTGCCTGTACCGAATACTTTCAGTGTCTCCAGCCGAATGATTTCAGCTATGTGCATATCGCGGATGTCCTTCTGGTGATTGATAGTCATTTTTATGACCTGACGCCGTTGAACTCTCCCGAAGGTAGCATCGTCGCGGAGTTAGTTCCCCTCAATCCACCTGAATTCCCTAGCTGCTGACTTTAGACCACTCAGTGTTGTGGCTGTGACCGGCCTTGCAGGTCATGCATTTGGTTCTTGGAGGAGCCGTGAGCAGTGAACCGAAGCGGTCAGATCGGTCAGATTGAGGTCTCGACCGGGCCGATCTGTGCCAAGGGCGGCTTTTTCAGCGGTTATCTAGCCCGTTTATCAATTGATAGATATCTACAGCAATTTATCTAGCCGGACTATAGATATCTACAGATCCCCAACCAGTTTTCAATGTTTCCACTCCCTAAGATCCATAAAACCCACCACTAAAACTTCTATCGGCATGATATTTAGCTGTATATATACTACCTGCAAATCTATCTTTAGTCTCTCCCAGCACTCGATAACTACAAATATCTCTAGATAACTACGGATATCTATGAATATCCTCTCTAAGCGCAGTCATCTTCAGATATCTTCCTTAGCGTAGATATTCACAGATTCTAAAGATATGCTAGATATCTACAGGTTAGTTGAATAGGCTAGATATCTACCACATGAAACCGGGCCGATCTATGCCAAGGGCGGCTTTCGAAACAGTGACCGCATCTGACCGGTCTGCGAATCTACAGATTACCGGGCGGTCGATCTGACCGCTTCGGAACACTGGCCGTGAGACTCATCAAATGTGGCTCAAAGATTTTCTGCCCAAAGATATTAAAAATGTCCGGGTCATGACCTATGGTTACGACAGCAGCCTCGTTGGGGTTGGAAGGGGCAACACGAGACTGGTGGACTACAGAAGAAACTTCATCCAACAACTAGAAAATGCTAGAAGCACAGTAGAGGTATGCAAGTGTCTATTTATAACATCCGAACTTATGCGCAGACACTGATTATACCTAATATATTAGAGTCGGCCAATCATTTTCTTGGGGCATAGTCTGGGGGGTATTTTGATACTGCAAGTAAGTATTTGCGTACTCTTAAAAGCTCATTCTTCTGGCTGATAATCATGGCAGGCATTAGTTGAATCAAATCGGAATCCCCATCATAAACACATTCTAGACTCAACACGTGGGATCCTCTTGTTTGGAACGCCACACCAAGGTCTTCGGACTGATGAATTGGAAGAAATGGTTGACATCGACTCAGGTGGACAAAGAAGTAACTTGATTATGCAGCTGAAAGAGGGTTCGGAATTCCTGGAGAATCAAAAGGAGGATCTGATACGTATATGGGATGGGTTCCAGCGAAATGTGGTCAGCTTTTATGAAACAGTGAAGACGCCGTCGGTCACAAAGGTGAATAACAGATTCATTGTCTGCTGTTTTATCTCGAAATATTACTTACCTTATGTAGTCGGAATCAGGCAAATTTGCAAGAGATGGTGAGGAGGTTCAGATGGTTCAGAGATTTTCGGCTCAGTTATTTATCCCATCCGAGCGCCGAATTCCAGTTCGAAAAAACCATACGGATATGGTAAAATTTGCCGCCCCAGTGGACGCAACATATCGGACAGTGGTTCGACACATGAAGGATTGTATTGGTGCGTGATGGGTTGGCTCTACAAGAACTGGAAATCTAAGGCTGATATTTTTAAAGCCCAGGATCCCATGAAAATGCTTTTGTCCGTGATAGACAGCGTGGATGTAGATAGGTTCTTGGAGATGCTATCTGCAGTTGATCAAAAAAAATATGAGTCTACCATCCAACCTTTGGATCGTGATCTGCCGGAGTTTTACTGGATCTTCAAAAACTGCGACTTCATCCAATGGGAGTCGGGCGTTGCACCAGTGCTTTGGCTGTCTGGTCCAACCGATCGCAATATCAATCAAATTTCATCCAATATTGTCCGCCTCGCAATGGATGCAATTTCAGAGTCACCGCGTTTCGTACTGTACTTTTTCTGCTCAACGATAGTGCGGATGAGATCCAGTGTCACCGTTTTGATTCACACCCTCCTTTACCAAGTCATATGTTACCTACCGCGGGACAGGCGGAGAGCAATTATCACCGCCTTCCTCCGAACCCTCCTTGACAGGATATTCATTCGGGAGCCATCGCGCTTCAAAGATGGGGACAGTTTGGACACAGTCAAGAAGATCCTTGATGCTTCCAACAGCGAGCTTTGGGATGCTCTAAAGGCGGCTCTTGACACTGAACCGGAGCGAAAGTTGACAATCATCATTGACGGATTAGACAGAGTTGAGGATCAAAAGCCGGAATTTATTAGAGGGCTTCGTACATTTGTTGAATATTTGCTGGAGAGATCTTTGAAGCCGAAGGCTTTACTTACAAGTCGACCACAAGATGATGTCAGAGATATACTTGACAAGCTGCTGTGTATCGAGCACGATAAGGAAAGAAAAGGTATGGCAACTTTCCATTTCTTATCTTAGCTAACAAATTTAGAATGCCTTAACACACTTCGCTTTGGCAACACACGCTACGACAAGATTTCAGAAGAGCATGAAGGTTCATTGCGGTGGCTTTGGACGCATGAGAAATACCAGGCATGGTCATCAACTGATACCTCCGATCTTCTACTTGTTGAAGGAAAGCCAGGCAGCGGGAAAAGCACCCTTACGAAGTACTTCAAGCGTAACCTCTTGGAGCGGGAACCACTTGCAAGCCAATCTATTGTGGCCAGTTTTTTCTACAGCTACAGGGAAGGGGAACTACAAACGGATCATTCCAACATGCTGCGGTCCATTCTCTATGATGTCTTAATGCAGGATGAGACGTTTTTCTGTCACTTTCAGCCCTATTACCGGGAAGCGTTACAGCCTGGTACAAGCTTTAAGTGGCCTTACGATTCCTTGAAGAAAATTCTGCAGTTTATTATTCGGGACCACCCGGTAGAAGCACGACTTTACTTTATTGTTGATGCCATGGACGAGTCCAATGACACGGATAGGGGCAACATTATCCAGCTGCTGTGCCAGCTCTGTTCCACCGAGATGAAAACACTGTGCAGAGTGAAGATTTTTCTTGCAAGCCGCCCAATGACTAGACTGCACATTCATGTATCAGAAACACAAGTCATTAAGTTGCAGGATGAGAACGAGACGGACATTTTGGAGTTTGCAAAATCTTTTTTGGGTCCACAACTCGAGCTTCCCCTAAATATCCTTCACGAGGCCACAGACTACATAGTTGCACATGCACAAGGAGTGTTCGTATGGGTGCATTTAGTTAAACAAGAGCTGCTTGCATATGCTGAGAATGGTGTCAATACGAACCAAATATTTGACTTCCTAAAAAGTCTCCCAACAGAACTAGAAGAGTTCTACGAACGGATTCTCAACGAATTAGAGAAAAGAAACACACGAGACATCAAGGATGGGCAGAAGATGTTTCAATTGGTTTTATTTGCGTACCGCCCTCTTAGACTTGAAGAATTCCACCAAGCGCTGGCTATTGCAGATGATCTCCAGGCTGAGTTTTCGCCTTCTGACGAATCATTTGAAAAAGAATTGATCCTAGGCATCATCAACAAGCGCATTATTCACTGTGGAGGTAACTTTCTAGAGGTTAAGGGTGTTTCTGGTACTTTCTTTCCTTGAAATGCCCTACTGGAACTGCTTCATTAATATTTCAGCAGAGAATAACAGTAGTAGTATTCAAGTTATGCATCAAACTGTTCGCGAGTTTTTCCTTCGATCCAATGGACCTGCAGCAAAGTCCAAGTTCGGGATGAGTCTTGAAGATGCTCACACTAGAATAGCTACAACTTGTCTCCGATATTTAATGCTCTGCGCCGCAAATACGACACTAAAACCTAAACTCCCGAGTATTGACTCTTGGACTTCCGAGCACGTCGAAGCTTACGCCGAATATCTGAACCAAAGGCCGTTTATCAACTACGCGTTGAGCCATCTCACACAGCACATAGAAAAGTGTCGTCAGCGTGACAATTTCGAACAACTTGTTTCTCTGCTTTGTGAGCAACTGTCAAATAACCCAGCTTGCCTGCTTTTGGAAAGTTGGGTTGAGTCTCATCTGCACCGAAACATCCCTACTCCAGAGAAAGGGCTTGCCAAGGATTTCAGAATCAAATTACTACATGCGGCAACAAGAAGGAAGTATTCACATGTAGTTGAAGCTGTATTAACAACTGGTGCCAACAAAGAGGCTTGCTTGCATGACAAAACGCCGTTAATGGTTTCTGCTGAGAGTGGAGACGAAGCCACTGCCCGGGTGTTACTTGATCAGAAAGCTCGCATTGGGGCGACAAACAAAAAAAAACAGACAGCATTGCATTTTGCAGCTGCGAAGGCACACGACCAAATGATTAAACTGCTGTTCCACCGAGGGGCTGACAAGGAGGCGAAGGACGGCGAAGGACGGACGGCACTACACCATGCGGCATCGAATGGCCACAACACCACGCTCCAGATGCTAATTGAGACCTTAAGTGTCGATAAGGAGACAAAGGACGGCCATGGACGGACAGCACTGCACCATGCCGCATCGAATGGCCACGACACCACACTCCGGATTCTAATTGAGATTTTAAGTGTCGACAAGACAGCAACGGACGGCGAAGGACGGACGGCACTGCACCATGCGGCAATAAATGGCCACGATACCACGCTCCGGATTCTAATTGAGACTTTAAGTGTCGACAAGACGGCGACGGACGGCGAAGGACGGACGGCACTGCACCATGCGGCATCGAATGGCCACGAAACCTTATTGGAGAAGGGTGCATATGTAGGAGCACGTGAGGACTACGGAAGGACTCCTCTACATCTAGCAGCAGTAGCAGGGAGGGATAAAGCCATGGATAATTTTATGGGTGTCGGAGAGGTAGAATGTGACACGATAGACCGGGATGGCAGGATACCTTTGCATTTGGCGGCCATAAAAGGGGGTGAAGAAGTGGTAAGTTTGTTGCTCAACAAAAATCAAACCATCGCGATCAATACCACCGACAAAAACCAATGCACACCGTTAGATCTTGCGATTATGTTCGGACATGAAAACGCAGCTGGACTGCTCTCAAAGATGTACAACCAAGAAAACGACCCTCAAAAGTTGATATCGTTTGGTATTGCCATCTTGTTCGGGCGTACGCGCATGGTAAAGATATGGGTTGCTGGGGTTGACAAAAAGGTTGTTGAAAGCGCAATCAAATTCGCGAATAAGCTGTAGGTTTCGCAGGTTCCATTGAATGCTACGTCACGACGGTTATTTACTAACGAGTGCCCAATGGCCTGCTCTGATAGCTTGTGAGTCTCTCGATCCGCATCGGTGTCGCCTGTTGCTAACCAGTGCCCGATGGCCTGCTCTGAAAGCTTGTGAGTCTCTCGATCCGCATCGGTGTCGCTTGTTGCTAACCAGTGCCCGATGGCCTGCTCTGATAGCAAGTGAGTCTCTCGATCCGCATCGGTGTCGCCTGTTGCTAACCAGTACCCGATGGCCTGCTCCGATAGCTCGTGAGTCTCTCGATCCGCATCGGTGTCGCCTGTTGCTAACCAGTGCCCGATGGCCTGCTCTGATAGCCTGTGAGTCTCTCGATCCGCATCGGTGTCGCTTGTTGCTAACGAGTGCCCGATGGCCTGCTCTGATAGCTTGTGAGTCTCTCGATCCGCATCGGTGTCGCCTGTTGCTAACCAGTGCCCGATGGCCTGCTCTGATAGCCTGTGAGTCTCTCGATCCGCATCGGTGTCGCCTGTTGCTAACCAGTGCCCGATGGCCTGCTCTGATAGCCGGTGAGTCTCTCGATCCGCATCGGTGTCGCCTGTTGCTAACCAGTGCCCGATGGCCTGCTCTGATAGCAAGTGAGTCTCTCGATCCGCATCGGTGTCGCCTGTTGCTAACCAGTGCCCGATGGCCTGCTCCGATAGCGAGTGAGTCTCTCGATCCGCATCGGTGTCGCCTGTTGCTAACCAGTGCCCGATGGCCTGCTCCGATAGCGAGTGAGTCTCTTGATCCACATCGGTGTCGCCTGTTGCTAACCAGTGCCCGATGGCCTGCTCTGATAGCAAGTGAGTCTCTCGATCCGCATCGGTGTCGCCTGTTGCTAACCAGTGCCCGATGGCCTGCTCTGATAGCTCGTGAGGCTCTCGATCCGCATCGGTGTCGCCTGTTGCTAACCAGTGCCCGATGGCCTGCTCTGATAGCTCGTGAGTCTCTCGATCCGCATCGGTGTCGCCTGTTGCTAACCAGTGCCCGATGGCCTGCTCTGATAGCTTGTGAGTCTCTCGATCCGCATCGGTGTCGCCTGTTGCTAACCAGTGCCTGATGGCCTGCTCTGATAGCCGGTGAGTGTCTCGATCCGCATCGGTGTCGCCTGTTGCTAACCAGTGCCCGATGGCCTGCTCTGATAGCTCGTGAGTCTCTCGATCCGCATCGGTGTCGCCTGTTGCTAACCAGTGCCCGATGGCCTGCTCTGATAGCTTGTGAGTCTCTCGATCCGCATCGGTGTCGCCTGTTGCTAACCAGTGCCTGATGGCCTGCTCTGATAGCCGGTGAGTGTCTCGATTCGCATCGGTGTCGCCTGTTGCTAACCAGTGCCCGATGGCCTGCTCTGATAGGGCGTGAGTCTCTCGATCCGCATCGGTGTCGCCTGTTGCTAACCAGTGCCCAATGGCCTGCTCTGATAGCTTGTGAGTGTCTCGATCCGCATCGGTGTCGCCTGTTGCTAACCAGTGCCCGATGGCCTGCTCTGATAGCTCGTGAGTCTCTCGATCCGCATCGGTGTCGCCTGTTGCTAACCAGTGCCCGATGGCCTGCTCTGATAGCTTGTGAGTCTCTCGATCCGCATCGGTGTCGCCTGTTGCTAACCAGTGCCTGATGGCCTGCTCTGATAGCCGGTGAGTGTCTCGATCCGCATCGGTGTCGCCTGTTGCTAACCAGTGCCCGATGGCCTGCTCCGATAGCAAGTGAGTCTCTCGATCCGCATCGGTGTCGCCTGTTGCTAACCAGTGCCCGATGGCCTGCTCCGATAGCCTGTGAGTCTCTCGATCCGCATCGGTGTCGCCTGTTGCTAACCAGTGCCCGATGGCCTGCTCCGATAGCGAGTGAGTCTCTTGATCCACATCGGTGTCGCCTGTTGCTAACCAGTGCCCGATGGCCTGCTCTGATAGCTTGTGAGTCTCTCGATCCGCATCGGTGTCGCCTGTTGCTAACCAGTACCCGATGGCCTGCTCTGATAGCTTGTGAGTCTCTCGATCCGCATCGGTGTCGCCTGTTGCTAACCAGTGCCCGATGGCCTGCTCTGATAGCCTGTGAGTCTCTCGATCCGCATCGGTGTCGCCTGTTGCTAACCAGTGCCCGATGGCCTGCTCTGATAGCGAGTGAGTCTCCTTGTGATGTCCCTGCTCTGAGGAGACTGGTTGCTAAATAATTTCCTGCCTCTTAATCGGCCAGACGGTATGATTCATCCTGGCATCCCTACTTCTGAATGGCCATATGCTAACCAGAGACCAATTTGACTCATTAGTTTGTGAGTTTATTTCATTCTTCTCAATTTTGACCTCTTCTTAATACGCCTGGCGGATAGCATCCATGAAGAGTAAGCCTTATCATAGCTGTCTTTCCCGCCATAACTGGTTGCTAATCAGCACCATCTTGCTTGGTGCAATAGTTAGTGAGTCTGTCCCTGATGTCTCCTTGTTCTGGGCGGCTGCTAAACACGATATTTTTTATTTCTTTTGTTGATACTACAGCCGGTATGTTTCACTCTGTATCCAACTTCTGCCGTTGTAGCAAGTTACTAACCCCAGTTGCCACTTTGACTCCATAGCAAGTGAGTATCTACATGATCTTCCTTTATCTCATTCGCATTTTCAGTTGCTAATAGGAGACGATGGCTTTATTTGACAGGGAGTGAGTTTTTCACCCCTGGCAGCTGTCATCGTCGTTGCTTGCTAATGTGATCTGGATTGCATCTTTTCATAGCATGTGAGATTCCCCTAGTTTGTTTTCAATGCCTATTATTGTCATTCGTTGCTAATGCAAAACGGTGGCTATATCTTATAGCAAGTGAGTTCGCTTTGAATGATTCACCTAGTTACCGGGGCTAACATTGGTTTCACACTTCAACTTCGTAGAGCGTTCGTTTAATCCATTCCTGTGATGTATTCCATACTAATTTGTCGTCCGTCTTCATTATGATTCATAGAATGTAAGCTCCCACTTTGTCGGCATTATTTGACTGACTTGGAGTGGCTAACTTGGTTTTATAGTATGTGAGTTTCGTCCGGATCACTCTCAGCGGAATTACACCTCGCTGACTAGAGCCTTATTTCTCAAATTTTAGAGAAATTTTAGAAGGTAACTCGCTTTTGATATTTGGGTATTGGCGAATGCTAACTGGAACTTGATTCGACAACAAGCTGGTCAGTTCTTTATCGAGTCTTTACGCACGCTCCGATATATCTTTTCTTAGGCTGATACCTAACTGTGATGATAGCCTTACGGGAAAAAGAGGCAGTGGTGGATAAAGCCCCCGAGCTGATAGCCTTACAGGGAAACGAGACGGCGGTGGCTAAAGCCTCTGAGATAATAGCTGCACAGGGAAACGAGATGGTGGTAGATCAAGCCCAATGAGTTGAATTTAAAGGCTTTAGGTTGCAATCCGTTTCTTCCCCCTATATTTGTCCGTTACTTACAAATATATAGGCTTCGTTCGATATGGAGCAGGCGTCGGAAGATACTAGATTATTTGTGTTTCATTTTTGAGTTCTTAGTATAGGACTCTGGAGCTGTGGTAGCAGAGCGTATTTCTTCAATTGTGGCATAGGAATGGGCAGGTTGTTAAGCTATATGCATACATTTATTTACTGTTGGTCATGTTTTCAGCCGGAATAAGTATCGCACATTCTAATGTTCTTGGCGTGGCCACCGCGCAGAAGTAGGTTCAGATGGTCGGAAGGATGTGGTCCGGGGAATCTACCTCCTACAGTGCAACAATGTGTTTTAGGGGATGGCCCTCGTGGTTTAGTAGTATTGCTGCTGTACTACTGGCTGCATGCTATGGGTTCGAATCCCAGTGCCATCCCCCCAACGATAAGTCTGGTACATCCTAAACCAGACACGAAGAGAATGGTAGGGGGTGTGGTAGAGAGGGTAGGGGTATGGTGGAAAGGGGAAACAAGGGTAGAGGTTGGGGATCTCCCCCATCTAGCCGGTTCACCCGGAGGGGGACGGGATTTAGGCACTGTCATACTCTAAGTAGAGTGAATACAGAATGATTAAAACAAAACAAAAGCAATGTGTTTTAGCGTAACAAGATCTTTTGCTCTGCGCCCTAGAGTCTAGAGATAGTGACGCCATTGTTTCATCGACTGAACGGTTGCCAAGAGTTCCCTATTGTACGTGTCGTAATTCTGTTTTGCTGGGGAGCATTTACGAGAGTAGAAATTGACTGGTCAGAGAACACAGACATCAACAAATAGCCCGCTTAAAGTCAGAGTAAATGGATCTGGCCCCGGCACGTCCAGATACCTTCTAAAAGTTGCTGTAGGGTCGTCGGTGAATATTTAGACTAAGCATAGTACGCTATCCGCTATGCTGAGCAGAAATAGACAACCAGAACCGAAGATTCAGTGCTAGAGCAGGTCCTCCATCTAACCTGAAGTTGAAATATAAGAAATAAAAAGCACAAGCCAAAGGAGAATAGCCTAGATAAGCCAAACGACAACATAACGCACCAATAAACCCAGGGAAAGAAGTAACAACCATAAACAAGGTAATCCTACCTGCCATTACTCCTTGTACTGGTTTAATAGTAATAATCTTTGTCGTCGTCTTCAGATCACCCTCGGCTATTTCCAATGGTACTCCGAGTACTGCTTGATTGAACTTGGCTCCTTGTGCTTGCCTCTCAGCCATAGTCATGTCCACTGAATCTGTTGTCAGGAGTGGATAGCTGAGTGTAGTGCGTGCTTACCCACAGCGCCATACACGAGCCTTGGCTTGTTCTTCAGACAATACTAGCCAATCTGGCTGTTCTAGTCCAGTCACGGAGGATGTCCCTCTGCGGAGAGACTAGTCCATTCACGCAGCCCCACCCTCCGTGACTGGACTGGTTCATTCGCGGAGCATGCATACAAAGTGTTAATTACACTTAACCAAAAATAAAAATTACTCTGTACACTATCGATCATCATGATCCCAACGGTTAGATGTGCCCCTGAATGTGGACAGGGACGGACGGCAAAGATGGCCGGGGACGGTGAAGTCACCGTCCCCGGCAGTCATCCACCGTCCCCGGCCGACAACGGGCAGTTACAAAATATATTTAGATGAAATTGAAAATAGCTCTGAGAGCGCGCGGTAAGAGATATAAATAGTGGTTGATAAAGAAAAGTCTAGATGAGTGGGCGTATCTTCAGCCTTTATATACATATAATTCGCACCTACTCATGCTATAGCACTATAGTTAGATACAAGTGTCACAGCACCCCTGGCATAGGTCCATTTATATCTCTTACCGCGCGCTCTCAGGGCTATTTTCGATGTCATCTAAATTCATACTGTAACCGCCCGATGTCAGCCGGGGACGGTGGATGACTGCAGTGCTCCATATCCTGACTTGAAGCCATCTCTTCTTCCTCAATATCCAGTTCGGTCAAATCACTTTCGTCGTTTTCAGCCAGAGCCTGGAGTGTGAGCCAGAGCCAGGGAGGGAGCTCGCACCCGAGCAGAAAAAGTCTGGAGCGAAGGAAAAGAGTATATAGGGAGGGAGCTCGCACCCGAGCAGAAAAAGTCTGGAGCAAAGGAAAAGAGTATATAGGGAGGGAGCGGAGATGCAGTGGGCAGGCAAGCAGCGGCTTCAGCATCAACCCGCCCACCCGCACCACTGTCTTGGTTCTATTTGTACCGACTCTACACCCAGTAAAAGGCTTTCGGCACGGAACAGGAGAGTCCAGGAGGAGTGGCGGCCATACCGCCGGCCTCCACGTCCCCGAAAATGGCAACCTTGTTTTCACTTCGTTTTCGGTTTCGTTTTACCTTGCTTTCGTGCACGTTCGTGTTTGTTCAAGCGAATCTGTATATGGCGATCAATGGAGATGGTAGTTGGAGGGATGAGCGCCCACTAGTTGATGTTATACCCAACATAATACCCTCGCAACGGGGACATGTACGATCACTCGCGATTCTCCCGATTAGGATATCATCGGATATCATTCGTCTCGGAAGCCAGCACCAATCTTTTCAGCGAAGCTTCTCGAACACCGAAGCTAGAGAATGCATCGCTCCGAATAGCGAAGCTTCTCGAACAGCGAAGCTTCTCTCTAGTGAACGAAGCTAAAGAATGCACCGCTCCGAACAGCGAAGCTTCTCGAACAGTGAAGTTTCTCTCTAGTGAACGAAGCTAGAGAATGCACCGCTCCAGCCAGAGCGAAGCTAGAGAATGCATTCCTCCTAAACTCTCTACGCAACGAAAGCTAGATGTTGGCACAGGATTTTGCCCGAAAGGCCTACGAGTTTCTAGACGACCAGCGAAGCTGCTAGAATGGATTGGAGAGTGGTTGCTAATGGTCTGAGTCACAGTGAAGACTCATACATGATTAGTGACTCGCCACTTGCATAGCCACTGGTTGATTTGTAATATATGTTCACGATGGTTCTTCAGCCGAGGTTCAGGATCTTCATGACTTTCCTTGAGTATATAAAGCATAGATTTCTCCCATCGTTAGTTCTTTAGACAATCACTTTTGTGCAATAGTTAATCAGCCCCTCTGTGTACTCGATTGCTCTCAACACTAGAGAACGCACCGCTCCGAACAGCGAAGCTAGAGGAAGCTAACCCCTACCCAACGAAGCTAGAGAAAACTGCTCTCGTCTCAACGAAGCAAGAGAACGCAACGCGCCGAATAGCGAAGCTACTCTCTATCGAACAAAACGTATTTGTCTGGAGGTTAATTAAATCGAAAGGATACCGCTGGTCCAGAAGACAGAAACCGCGAACGGGCTGGAAAGCGGGCAGGTGTCGGCAGGTACAGATATCTGAGCTGTTTTCCATGGAGATATGTGACAAGGCGGTGATGGACTTCCTGGCGGCCACGGACGTTGGGAAGTTCCCGCCTACGTGAGGCATGGAGCACGGAGGTCGGTGGTGTCTGTCGTTTGCTTTGCTTTTCTTTTGTCATGGAATTTTTGATAGAGGTGGTCAGTCATTTACTTTACCTTTCTTTTGTCAACGGGGATGAAGGGTAGTAGGTGGGAGCTCCGCCATCTAACCGGCTCGCCCGGAGGCGGAGGTGTTAAGGGTCCTGTCATACTCTAGCTAGAGTAAATACAGTATGAATAAACAACAACAACAACGACAGAAACCGCTGGGTTGATGTCATAAAGGATTCCAACGGTCCGAGTATAATCTATTAACTATAGAGATACGAAGGAATCGGGAGATAGAGGCCGGCGGTAGTTACAAGGAAAGGGCATTGGTTCGAAGATTGTTGAGGTACGGGAGTTCTAGAGCAAAGTGTAAATAGTAGTTAAGAGCGAAGACGAAGGTATAAAGACCTTCGGTTTCTTCAAGGGTAGAAAGGCATCATTCAACCTTTTCAGCGAGGAGAACAAGTCTTAACAATATACGCATTGGAAAGCCTATTCTTTTCGTTCAGAATCTTTAAGTGATTTTTCCACATCCTGAGCGAATCTCCTAACCCTCCATAATCGAAGCAAGTCCTGAACTGAGTAAGGATACTACTTTGACCGGTAAACCTGGAGTGGCGCTTTCGGTGTCACAGTTGATGCCCAAGCTATTAATTGTTTCATAGACTAGAGAATGAGTGAAAAACAAACCAATCCTCTGCTATAACCTTCTGTTTATATACAACCAAAGAGACCGTCGTCTCCATAACTCACTCGTTGCGAAAAAAATTTGAAACTGTTGCAATAATTGAGGGGAGAACCGTGTGTATAGATTAAGATACTAAGTGTAAAGAGAAAAAGAAGGAGAAAGACTCCAGATATATAGTACAGGAGATCAGTGTGCCTTATGCCCTACCATCAGCCGGCTTACAGTCAGCTATGTCATCGGTCAGATCTATTTATGCAACAGAAACTGCTTTGGCTTTGTATGACACATTTATGTAGTTCCTTCTACCATCGCATAATCGTATCATCCTTCCCGCGGCATTATAAAAATAACAGACCTCTTTCCTGATGCCGACTGGCGACGTCCAGAATGGGGAATTGACGTCGACACGTACCGCGAATACCTTGCCTGCGCGATCAAAGAACTTGCTGCCGTGAGGCCTACGGAAAGGCTGCGGCCGTGCAGAGGTGCTATAGATTTACAACTTAAACGATATGCCCACAAGGAGTCTTTATGCCAAATGCGTCCCAAATCAGTCTGTTGCTGTGAGTGTATGGTGCTAATTAATCTCGCTTTTGCCGGGCTCGGTTCATATGTTTGAAATTGGGATAAATAATACCCACGTCCGATTTCGAGTAACATTTGCTACCGGGAGGAACGTGGGCAATTTACTCAACCACGCTACTCTACAGTCTGTAGCGGGTTCAGTATAACACATTCCAGTCGTTCTAGACTACTCTCTAAGACTGACTCTTAAACAACTTGCACTGGTATCTTACATTAAACAGCCTCGATTGATAGATTATGATTTCAAATGCATCCATTCCAGTGTATATACAGTCCCGGCAGATGAGGTTTGGACGGAATTCAAAATGACCGATTCTGACTTCGGGCGCGGCCAACATGAAAATTTCAGTAATCCCTAGATCAGGTATTGATTTTGACTGTGCGAATAGGGGATATCAGTGTTGTCAATGGTTCGAACCAGTCCCGGTTCAGACAGTGAACTGGTACACCTGGTGCAGTTCAGAGAGGGGAACGGTCCGAACCAGAACTGCAGGTTCGGGAGCCTAATGGGACCGGTTCGAACTGGTTCGAACTGGTTCATAGAATAATTCACAAGTTCAAATGTACTACCAGTTATATATCGATTCTCTGAAGCCAAGTCCTATAAACATGATGTTATTCTAACATCATTGCATTCACATGACCAAATCCCATTAATTGACCAGCATTTAATCCATCAAACTGTTCCATCGAACTATCAACCACTAAGATCTTTCCCCATGACTTTTAGCATTCAATAGCTTCTAGTCCATCTACCTGCAACCAATTTCGGTGATCTGACAAGACTAGCTTCTAGCTTGAATGAGTCTCTCTACTCGAGCAGACATGGCAGCGAGATCTCGGTAGATCAAGCACTGATTTTGCCAGTAATGCCATGCATCCACGATGGATGGGTCAGCAGGTGTGGATTCATAGCGGTCAAATTCATCATCTGAATCAAGTAGGGATAGCCATGGGCGGAGACAAAGGAATGATAACTTACTCATTGCATTTATTTGTTTCTTGCCCGCCATGAATCTATTGGATTATTGAGAAGTGCATCAGGTCCACCACTTGTGGGACTTGAGGGTGAGCACTTATACTGCTCAAGCCACATATGCCGTACTGTAGTTCTGGCCAACTGTAGATCCTCTTCAGTTAGATCACCAATTTCAACTGCCGCTTCGAAGTATTCCCATTTGAATGCAGGATGTAGTACAACAGCTGACAGATACACAAGGATTCTTCGATACATTCGATGGTATTTGTCCAGTGTCACTGTACCTAGATGGGCCACACGTGCAATGCGTGTTGCTGGGCCTCATTCCAGTCCTTGAGTAATCTTATTACTAATACCCACGAACCGGTTCAAACCAGTTCCGAACCAGTCTCTCTTCCATTGTGAACCGGTTCAAACGGTGCAGTTCACCCGCCCGAACCGGAACCGAACCGCACCGCGAACCGCCGGTCCGAACTGGTTCATCATCGAACCGTTGACATCACTGGGGGATATATCGAGGCCTCGAATACCAGACCGAAGGGGTCCTAATTACCATCTGCACAGTGTTCCTAAGCGGCCAGGCCCGGCCGGCCTGCATGAAACCTGGCCTCCAAAATCGCAACCGGGCCGGGCCTGGCCTGCAAGCCGCTAAAAAGTCGGCTGGCTGCTAAAAAGCCGGGCGGTCGGTCGGGCCGCTTAGGAACACTGCTGCATATAAACTAATTGCAGCAGCATAGCCACAAGCCTGAGCAGGTCCTTCAGTCCCGCCGGTCACATATGACACTTTTAACTAGTGTGGGGAACAGCAGGTTATGTCCGAACTTAATGTCGGTGCAGTATGCGGGTAATCTTAATATTCCTATCCTCTCGCAAGAAAGTATATGCCGCCCTGAAACCCTCCGCTTATTTCTCCGCTCTCATCCATAGCCATTCTTCGAACCCCTCGCTCTTCTCCTCACGTGCGTATCTTGTCTGCGACTTCCATCTCCTCGACACTGCCTGATAAAGTCTATGCTCCTCCGGTCTCTGCATACGTCTCCTCATCTCCGCAGCCTCCGCCACCTCTCCTTCATAGATTTCCTTCCATTTCAGCTGTAGCTTCATGAACGCTGAAGCCCTTGCCAGATCTCCGTGTGCAACACAAATCTGAAAAGCATCATAATACTCCCTTGGCTTCTCTGCGTCTTGAACTTCCACATCTCGCAGACGCAGAATTTCCCGACAGTACTTCAGTGCACGAGCGGGATTCGTCGCAATAAGAATTCCATCACCAACCTCTTCAGTTAGTCTTCCAATCTCGGATCTGCGGCAATCGCTGCTGGCAAGGTCCTGCCCTGTCGCCGCGCAGACGGTACATTTACACAAAAATCCGTATCGAGCGAGAAGGTCTCTTTGGCGTACTTGGTGTGAAGAAACGCAGAGTTTGCTGGATAGATAGGAGATGGTGATTTCGTCGCCCTCAGCAATGTCCCGGGTTGCGTGGATATGCATCGTTAGTGTAGGCTCGCACCATGCGAAATGAGCGTTGGGAGCGCAGCTGTGGTTGAATCGAGAACATTCGTCGAATACCCCGCTGCGGACTGCATTGACTCCAAGCCCAAATGCGTTGGTTCTGACGATGCTTACGAACGGTGGCAGCTTGGAAACGGGCTCCACTTGCGCGTTGTGGAGGTTTAAAAAGGCTTTTTGTTGGTCTTTGGAGAGTTTTGAGACTTCGTGAAGGACAGTCGCTTTCATTGCGAATAATGTGTGGGATGCAACGTGTGGAAGAGTGAACAAAGGCTGCTCGGTAATTATCAGGGACCCGAGGGGTATCGGTACAGTAGCAACCATGCCGATTCCTTTTCCGGGGATCGTCTTCTTTTGGTAGAGAGGGGTCGATGTAGGTGTTTGAAGCGACATAATAACAGAGGGTGGTGGTTGAAGATTTCCCTGTGCAATTTGAAGTCTGCGGATGAATTGTGAAATGTAATGCTACCCCACAGACAGGAAATCTCTTCAAATCCCCTTCAACTCAAAAAACAGATAAATAAGGCACATGAGCAAAGTGGGACAGTAGCCGAGGTGGCTTGGCTTGGCGACTAATGCTACGTGTCGCACCTTCTTTCTTCAACTTTCTTATCATCGTCAAATCAACACTGTGCGATGCTCATCCACCTGCTTCCTTTCCTGAGGTTTCAATGGTGTCTCAAAGCTACGCGTATACTAAGGTCTTCAGATACGTCGTCATCTGCCCAGAGCCTTGAGCAACACATCACCCCAGCTTGTTTCTATTTGATATCTGCTTATGCTGGGGCTTTGTTCTCCGTTATATTTCTGATCCATTTCACCGGCTCTCTTTTATCCTCCAAGAAAAGATGTCTTAAGTTATTACTTTGTGTTGGCTGTAAGTTATGTAGTCTACTATAAAAGTTTACTAGCGGTCACATACTAATGTATGTTATCTGTAAGTCAATGTCAAATCCGAGAACGAGATTAAGTTAGGTGTGCTGTTCTTCAACGTCACCTTAAAATAAATAAATACGTATATAGCGTAATGTGTCGAGTACCGTCTCTTCAACCTGCACTCCCGGGCTTCAGCACGATACTGACACAATACAATGAAAGATAGTCGACGCTGTGTTATAAATTTGTCAGCATGCTACGCTTTCATCGATCACCGATTCAAGTTGCTAAACTATAGTGCGACATATATTGCAGCTATGATCCACTAAGAATAATACGTGTTATACATGCGGACAAACTTAGCAACCTGGTAAGTTAAGCCAGCATTAGCGCTGAAGCAAACGCGCATGCGTTTTCGCGGGTTTCAGCAGACCCCTCACAAACACACCGGCCCCGCACCAGTGCCAATTCACACTGCGTGAATCGATAACACGGTATTGTCTCGTATTGCCCAGGTGTATCCAGCACAGTTGCATCGTCGTAGGACGCAAGATCCGTTGCTCCTATTTGTCCCATTCTCTCAGAGTGTTGGCAAGGCGAATAACGACTGCTATTGAAGCTGCACATACCTGTGGCGCCACAAATAAATCGGATATGCACGGTAATAAAATAATATTCATCCAGTCCGCAAATTTCATGCAAGGTGTCTTGGACACGTTCGTTCTTGCAGGTATTTCTAATTGCGAACTCTTTCGCGAATGAATGGAAGCAGTCGTGCGTGTTCTAATATGTGGGATTTGACACCCTATAAAACAGGGTCGAAGCGATTCGAGCAAAAATGCATACCCCACCAAGCAACCAAGCAAACAGAGCACCAACGTACAGGAGGCCAAAATGAATCCGAATCCGAACTTAACTGTAATGAATCCGAACTTAACTGTACTGAAAACTGAACACGACAGACTCGCCAGGCTCAAGATCGAAGGACTCATGGAAGGACCCAAGGAATTTCTCACAGCTGATCGTATGCCCAGCAAAGTCAACCACAGGGCCGCTGCTGCCGAAAGCGAGCGCGACACTGCTATAACAAGAGCCAATGCAGCCGAAAACGAGCGCAATCAAACCGTCCGAAGGGCTATCGCAGCTGAAAGTGAGCGCGACTTTGCAAATCAAAGGGCTGCCGCAGCCGAAAGCGAGTGTGACCATGCCATCGAAAGGGCCACCAAAGCTGAATTCGAGCGCAACCAAGCCGTCCGAAGAGCCACCGCGGCGGAAAGAGAGCGCGACTTCGCCAACCAAAGGGCTATTACAGCCGAAAGCGAGTATTGCCATACCATCGAAAGGGCAATCAAAGCCGAATTCGTGCGCGACCAAGCCGTTGCTAGGGCCACCGCAGCCGAAAGCGAGCGCGACTTAGCCAACCAAAGAGCTGTCGAAACCAATGAAAGGCTTATCACACCCCGATTGCCTTCGTTGATGACCTGGAGCGCTCGGAACAAAGGACCGAATCTGCAGTTGCGCAACGGTGGACTGGATGTTGTTCTCGATTGTCCGTAACTACCGCCCCGGCCATGAACTTCGTTGAGAAACTAAATTTATGTTTCGACAGGCGATACATACAAAGGAAGATCCCTAGTGCAGGGTGATCATCCATTTTCTCTATTCCTCGACACATCGCAGGATACTGGTGGACTCGTTCGATATTTCGAGATCACCGTGCTAAAAACTGACCCTAGGTCGTAAGGTCCCCTCAACTTCGAACTATAGTGACTGGATGTATGACATGACTGTGTCCAGGATTGTCGGACTCGGTATGAGTAATAAATCGCCTCTCCACTTTGACCACCTGCCTGGGTGGGCGCCGGAGACCTGGGGCTATCATGGCGACGATGGCAAGAGGTATACCAACAAGCCATACGGTGTTCCATATAGCGAGAGGTTCAAAACTGGAGACACTGTAGGGTGCGGTGTTGACTGCGACGGACGGATGTTCTTTACTAAGAACGGAAATCATCTTGGTAGCCAATCTGCCACAAGTCAGTTCTCAAGCAAGTGTTGATTTGTGTATGCAGGAGTCGCATTTACAAATATTTGTGGTCAACTATTTCCGATCGTTGGTATGGCATCTGGTGGTCATATCCGCACAAACTTTGCTGGTCCATTCAGGTATAAACCGCACCTTGTAAGATAGACGACTAGAATATGCGCGGGGCACTCGGGTGGAAGAAGGATACGAAGATGAAAGTGACTATAATGTGTCAGGGGTGGAGTCAAGCGCTAGTTAGAAGTCAATCTGCATATAGTATATTGGTGATGTGGGATGATGACTGAGTGGTAGCGTAATGTTTACAGAAGACGAGTGGTTATACAGTACAATCATATTGCAAATTGTGTCAATTGATATTTAATCGAAGAGGGGAATATGTAAATGTCGTTGGTAAGTTTTGTAGACAACCGTCCACGATATCATCCTTTGGGCTCCCAGCGGACGGTAGTGTTGGCAACGAACCCTGTTGGTTCGAGAACCAGTTTGGTTCGCAACGGTTCGAATTTGCCAAGAAAAACGGGTTTTTGTTTTTTTTTGTTTGAATCATATTGTATTCGGCCGCTTGCGGCCATGACATAAACTATCAACCTTTTCCACCGCACATCCCCAGTGTGAGCATTGGGTGTCCCCGCAGCCCTCTTGGATCCAAGTCGTACGTTTCCTGTCTCCTTCTCCCCATAATCCGCCAAAAACAAAAGAAAAAACATTTTCCACCCTCCTCTACCCTTCTGCCTCAACCCCCTCCCTCATCCCCGTGACCTTCCCTACTTCCGTATCCCGAAAGAACTTCAGCACCGCTTTGACCGCTTTGTCTGTGTCAAACACTTGCGACATAGGAACCTTCCTTCTCTCCTTCCACCCACACTTCTTCTTCAACCTTCTCCAAAGGTCATCCTGCTGTCGCTTCCATCTTTTGCACCACTTAAACAAGTGGTCCCTTGTTTGTCGTTTGTGCCCGCACCACCAGCACTGCTGACTTTCATTCTTTTTTATGCGTTCCAGAAACACTCCAGTGAGGGCGTGACCCACCTTCAACT
Organism: Trichophaea hybrida; assembly: GCA_015178995.1. NCBI lineage: Eukaryota > Fungi > Ascomycota > Pezizomycetes > Pezizales > Pyronemataceae > Trichophaea > Trichophaea hybrida. The sequence goes on along the minus strand of WHVE01000389.1, from coordinate 23,008 downwards.
GAAAGTACCTTCCCGCTATTTTCTTTTTGGCCTCCCCCAACAGCACGTGCATCCTGCTCTTTTTATTCATTCTGTAAACCGACTTTTTGCTGTTGAACTTGGCCTTCCACCACTTTTCTGTATCTTGCCACTTGGCCTCGGTAACCTTTCTCTGTACCCTGGCCATGGACCACCCTCTGCATTTTTCCTTCAGCTCTAACGCTTCTCCGTCCACATTTTCTGCTGCTGCCTTTGCTCCTTCATCTGCCTTCTCGTTGCCTTCAACACCCTGATGAGACGGAACCCACCTGTACTCCAACTGAGCACCCTGTCCCGCTAACATGTTGTTGAGTTTGACACAGTCGATCCCCATTGCTTGTCCTGGTCCTAACTGCGTGTATTGGACTCTTTGGATGGCTGTTGTTGAGTCGGAAAAGATGGTGACCTTTTCCATTTCCTTTGTTTTGCTGACTTCGACTGCTTTGAGTAGGGCCCTTCAAACGGCGTAGACTTCGGCGTCAAAAACTTCTTTTTCCTTTCCCAGGTAGCTCTTCTCACTTCTCCATTCCTTCCCTTCTTTCCATACCACTGCGCTACCTACTTGCTCGTTCTCCAGTCTTGATCCATCTGTCCACAGAATGAGCCCTTCCTCCCTAGTATGCGCGTACTTGAGAGCCTCTTTCTTGTCCAGGATGAACACTTTTGCGTCGGCTTTGAGATCGAATTCTGGTAGGGTGTTCTGTTCTCCCTTCCCATCTATCCCAATCGACTTTCTTAATCTTGATGCCAGTTTGCTATTCCCCTCCATGCACTCTCCTCCGCCCCTTCCCCCTGGCATTTCCGCTAATCTTTTGGCGAACCGTCTAACTCTGTTGTTGAGAAGCGATATTGCCGGTCTTAAGCCTGCCTCCTTGACAAGCGGTACTGTTGGTGACGACTTGAACATTCCAGTGGTTCTTCTTGCTGCAACGTTGACCAGCTTCTGGATTTCGAATTGTCGTCCTATCTGTCCATCCCACCACAATTCTGCCCCGTACAGTGCTACGGACTGAACTGCTGCGATCTGGACTTTTCTCGCGTTCTCAGGTTTGAGGCCTAGTTTTCCTGTTATCGAGTGAACTCTGCCTTGTGCCTTTTTCGCTTTGGCCATAATGATGTTGTGATGGCTCTGGAAGTTGAGCTTCCTGTCTAGGTGGACTCCCAGCCATCCTGTCGCCTTGGTGTTGAAGTTGATCTGGACATCCTTGTCGACTTGGACTTTCAGTTTAACTTTTCCGCCTTGATGATTTCGCTTTTTCGAGAACAGGACTGCTTCGGTTTTCGCGATGTCAAATTCAACGGCGTTTGCTGCCGCCCACTCTTTTGCCCTTCTTGCGCACTTTTCCATCTGTTGTGTGCATTGGCTTATGTCGTTTCCTCTCACTACACATGCTACATCGTCAACGAAGGATAACGCTGTTGTCGTTTCGTCTTTCTTCTGGAAGAACTGTTGTGGTGGTGGTGGTTCCAGTTGAAAGAACAGATTCGAGATGTAGATGTCGAAGAGGATAGGCGACACTGGCGACCCCTGTGGCACCCCTGTCTCCACACACATCACTTCTCCTTCTCTTCCATCCATCTTTATGGTGGCTTTTCTTTCTGACATGAAGCTTTCGGTCTACCTGCACACATCTGCTTCAAAGCCCATGTCTTCCATTCTCATTATGAGATTCCCCTTTGTGACGCTCGGGAAAGCCCCCTTCACATCCATCAACAACGCTGCTGCAACTTTCTTCTCTCCCCACGCTTCTTCCACGCTCTTTACCATTCTTGCCACAGCATCAATCGCCGATCTTCTTTTCCTGCATCCAAACTGGCCGTCATGTAGTAGCTCCTCCCTCTCACACTTGTCTGATATCACTGTTGCTACCACCTTTTCGACCACTTTTCCTAGACAATTTTCCAGCGCAATGACCCTGTACGCTTTAGCTTGATGGTAATCATCCTTGCCTGGCTTGGGAATGATGACTCTTGTGACGGTTTTCCACTCCTTTGGGTGGTGGCCTAATCGGATTGCTGTTCTTACTATGTTGATGATTCACTCTTCATCCCAACTCCATAGTAGTCTTATCGCTTGGAAGCCGATTCTGTCTCGTTCTGGCGCCTTCTTGACGCTTTGGCCGAACACTGCCGTCTTGACTTCGTCTCTCCCTATGCCCTCGAAGGTGGTTCCTCCTAGGGGGTTTGCGCTCTTTTGGATTCCTTGTAACGGTTTCGGGAATCCTATCTGTTTTATCATTTCAGCCTTTTCTTCCCACGAGGTGGCTAGACTTCCGTCCTGCTTCCTTAATGGTTTAACTGTTAGACTGATGTTGCCCTTGGTATACTTGAGTGTCCTCCACACTTGATCGCCCTCTGCCTCCTGCACAAATGTATTCCAATATTCCCTTTTGCTGCCGTTTATGGCTTTCTTCATAACCTTCCTGGCCTCTTTGACGCTGGCGTGGTTGGTTTCTCTCTTCCTCAACATTCTCTTCATGGCTCCCAAAACTCTCCTCTTCTCTGCAATGTCTTTGTTCCACCACCTTTTTGATCTTGCACAGATTCTTGTTCTCTTCGCCTTCTGATTTAGCACCTCAGTCATGGTTTCCCTAACTGCTGTGGCTTCATCTTCCAGCTGTTGAATTGTGCTTTCGTCCGACAGCATCCCTCTCTTGTCGCTCCACTCTTTCCACCACTTCTTTGCCTGCTTCAAATCCTCCTCTTGCATGCTGTCTATATTCCATCCTGTATATACTTGGCTCGTACCTTTTGATGATTCTTCTCCCCAAACAACTTCTATCATCTTATGGTCCGATCCAATGTCCTCGTGGTCCTCTGTCATCGTTCTTGCCGTTATGTCTGCCACCCCTCCCCCCTGGCCAGGGTGATATCGATAATCGACTCGGTAGTGCGGTTGTCGATGGTGGTGATGCATGTTGGTTGGCCATCATTTATCACTTCCAGGTTATGTCGTTCGATGAGGTTCTCCAGGAAGGTTGCACTTCTTCTCTGGCTGCTCCCATTATTCCACATAGGGCTGTGTGCGTTAAAATCCCCACAGACTACCACGTTTCTTGACTCCAGCATTTCCGACCAATTTGCCTCTCTGGCTCTTCTGGTTGTCGTCCTGGTATTGTTCTCCTGGAGTACTTGATCGTAGGCGTTGACGACTGTGACTTTTACTCCTTTGTTGTTGGTTATCCTGAGCACTTGGATGTCTCCTTGTCCCCCGAAGTCCCCCAACTCGTCTATTTTGATGGGTGTGTCGATTCTAACAGCCGACATTGTGCGTGTTCCTTTGATAAGTCTGAAGCCGGGATGACTGATCTGGTACTCCTCCCCTCTTCTTTGATAAGCTTCTTGTAACACCACCAGATCTGCCCCCGACTCTATTCCTTTCTCCAATGCCAACAACGTGCTATCCTTCCCCCTCCCACAATTTCCTTGGAGAATTATCACCATTGAGTAGCGGCGATGGATTCTTCCGATCCTTGTTGCGTGGCTGGCACCTGGATCTCCTCAACTTGCTTTCCCTTTCCCTTTCCCTCTTTGTTTTCGTTATTCTGGACCTGACCTTCCCCGACCTTCTTTTCTCCCTCTGCTGTGGCGGGGGCCTTGTCCTCTCTCTCTTTCACCTCCTCTTCTCTGCCTAGGTTCTGGAACTTTCCTCCTCTGGCCCTCTCACTCCATGTAGTTCTTTCTTCCCTGGCCTACTTGATTGCTTCCTGCTTCTTGGGGCAAGCACCGCTTCTAGCGATGTGATTTCCCTTGCAGTTTGCGCATTTGTCCTGATTATGAATGCAGTTCTGCCCCTTCTTGGCTCTGCAATCCACGACGTCGCACTGATGATTTTCTGTTTTGTGTGGTCCTGCGCACAACATGCACTTGACCATTCCCAGTCTGCCGCATTTGGATACGTGATGTCCCCATCCACAGCAGCTCTCGCAGAAGGTGTCTGGCCCCGCCCGGATAAACCGTTCGACTTCATGCCAAACTCCTGCCGCCCTTAACCCTTTCTCAATGCATTTTTGCGCCATTTTCTTTCCCTTGACTGAGAAGACGACTGACGATGCCTGCTTTGTTCCGTCCTTTTTCTTTTCCTTGATGTCTGTTGTCTTTCCCAGCCATGTGACGTGCATGGGGATGACAATTCCCTCATTTTCTGCTTGGATTTCTTGTCTCAGTTTGTCCAAGCCTCCCGTCTTCTTGACTGCATACTGGTCAAACCTGACCCCATGCATCTTGACTCTCTCCCAGGTTTCAATTTTCTCAACATCGATAATTCCCTGGTCCACCATTCTGGCGGCTGCGACGATGATGTCCTTATAGGCTGTGATCATATCCGCTGATGCCTCGGGGGTTGCCATGGCCGTGATCGATCCTTTAACGTTTGTGTTGATTTGCCTCAACCTGATGTGATGGGGGACGCCTGCCCTGTGGAGCGCGATATTTGCTGCTGACAGGATATCCGCGTCACTTCTCTGAGGTAGGGGAAGGCCATTGTTTCGTCTGAAAGTGACCCTTCTATTTTCCGCCGTGTTTTTGTTGGCTGGGATTGGCTTCATGTTGTCATCCTCCTTCTTTTCTACTTTTCTTCCCCTTTTGATGACCTGAAACCCTTCTTCTTCCTTGTTGCCTTGGCCCTTGGCCGATGCTGCTGCCTTTTCCGCATACGTAGCTTTCCTGGGCTGTTGCGGTGGTTGTTGCTGTGGCTGTTTGGGCCTACCGGCCTTCGCTGCATTTGCTTCCTTTGGGTCTCTGGCCACTGCCTTTGGTCCCTTGGGAGCACCTGCGGGTGCGCATCAGCTGGCTTTGGGCGGGGCGATAAGCGTTGGCTTGGCCCTGCCTCTGAGTTGGATTGTCGCCGGTGTCAGAACAGCCGGAGTGATCGAAAAAGTCGACGTTGGTGTGTTCCCCCCTGGTGGGAGCTTTGGTGCGTGTTTAGAAGCTGACAGCTCCGGTCTCTCAACCTCCATGCTTTCCATCATGATTGCTCTGTCAACAACCTCTTCCACTCGGCTGGACATTTCTCCACTCATTTCCACGTCCATGTCTGTGTCTGTGATGCCCATAGCTACCTGGGCTTCCTGACGTAACTGTTTCCTCTTCTCTTTCCTGTCCATACGCTGTTTGTGTTCTTCCTCCTCTCTTCTTTCTTCCGCCTCAGCGTACCTGCTTTTGTACATTTCGAACAGCTTTTCCACCATCAAGTCCATTGACTTGTTGCTGATTGGCTGCTCCTTCATCTGCGCAACTGTTGACTCCAGCATCGCGCATGTCGTCGCAACGTTGTTTATCATCCTATGGAGGTCATTTAATTTGTTGTCCGTAATTTCGCCTGTGTTGTTGAACACCGTGGCGTAATTGGGCCATTCTTGGGAGAGGAAGTGATCGACTTTTGCTTGAACATCAGCGATCGCTGCCTTGCTTTCTCCAACTGCTTCCATCAGTTTCTGTTGAGAATCGACGGATTTAGCTGCTTCCGCCCAATTTCCGGCAGTTTTATTCTTTCGTGGTGTGTAGAGGAGTCTGTTGGTTGGCTTGTTGTGCACAGCCTCCTTTTTTCGTTGCGCTGCCTGCGCTGTTGGCGACGCTAGTTCTTCATTTGAATTGTCGCTTTCTGATTGGTCGTCGCTGCCACCCTATCCATGAAAGAGGCCAGGGGGCGAAATATTCAGGGTCTGTGGGATTCCCACCTCCTGGTGGTATCTGCGAGCAATAATACTGCTGCCAGGCTGGTTGAACATGTTCATGGGCCTGCGCAGGAGTTGTCTGGGGGTGCTTTCCAAGGATGAAAGGGGGGAGGAATCGGCTGTCCCCTGTTGATCCTGCTCTGTTGTATCGTCACCAACCTCCATCATGGTGTCGTCTTCTTGGACCGCGGGTTCGGTGGCCTCATGGTCCATTTCTTCTAAGTTGATGATTACGGCTTCGTCCGGGAAAGAGCCATAATTCGTTTCTTGCGTGGGTGTGGTGGGAACGTCCGTGGGGAAGGACCCATAATTCGTTTGGGTAGGTGGAGCTGGCACTCCAGAAGGGAGTGAGCCATAGTCGGTGGTGGTTTGGGAGTCGACCTGTTGCTCGGTGCTTGCTGTGTTGGCGACTTCCATGTTGTCTTTGGCTTTTTGAAGCTTCTCAAGGAACGCTTGCCTGTCGACTTGTTTGGAGAGGGATCCGGACTGAAAAAGACCAGATGAGGACATTTTTAGAGCGCTTCTAGGGACTATTCTAGCAGAATAGCTGAAATCCGAAGCCTAAGATTTCTGACGATAACTGTTTTAATTGGGTAAAAGAGGGCTTGGCATAACTAAGCGGTGGTGTGGGTGGTTGTCGGAGGTGTAGAAAAACGGGTTGCAACCCACCAGAACCACACCATCATTACAAAAAAAAATAAGTAAGCAGGTTCTTGTGCAATCGGCTCGATTTTTTATTCGTCTTGTAGCTGACTTCAAGCGCTATGAGATGAACAAAATAACGAGGCGATCGGACAAGAACTCGTTTATTTGCTTTCGTTCGAAAGTCAGCGATTCGCGAATCAAAAACCAGCTAAATTCGGCAAATCCCGGATCGAACTTGAACCCAATCCCTGCTTGGTTCGATCCGTCTCGAAAACATATGGAACTTGTAGAACTCTTTCTCAGACCCCACTGACGAATCCATCCGAATATCAGCATCCCAACGACGGCCGACAACGGCCTTTACCACATTCAACAAAGCCGCAGCTACGACCGCAGTCACCATACCAGTGACACTCCGGCAGCCACCGCAGCCACCGTCGCCGCCACCATCTCCACCACCATCGCCGCCACCATCGCTTCCTACCAACACACCAACAGCCATCGTAGCCACCACCGCCACCATCGTGACAACTGCCACTACGCCCCGCCATTTCCTGCGCTATCTCTGCTGCCACTCTGAATACCGACCGCATGCATTATCACGAATTATACTACAATTGGCACGTGATATACTGTACCGGTCTTCGTGGTTAGTACGTCAGCAGTCAGAAAGGGTGCACTAAGAAGTTTTTATTGGATTTTTGGTCGACTCTAGACAATTCGGAGATCGGAACAAACTGTTATCACAATAAAATGTACTAACCACGAAGACCGGTACAGTATGTGCTATCACGCCCACCTCTCATACATGCACTGTTGCTTTGGGTGCATTCAGAGCTTCACCGGAGGTGCTGATTGTTTTTTTGAATGGCTGCACCAAAAACGCCCCTCCTACTGAAATTGCCCCTCCTTCCGAAAATTCCTCTCCTTCCCAACACACCCCTCCTTCCGAAAACGCCCCTCCTCCCATCTCTCCTGCCCCTTCTATCGAATATGCTCTCTCCTACATCACCAGCTCTCGTCAGCTGACCTATTTGAATACGGCTCCACCCGGTCCAGCCCAGTGACGGCTCAATGACCGCTTCAAAAGTGCAGAGCAGCTCAAGAGTATGTCAGGCTAAAGCTTTGCGGCCAAAATTAGGTTTGTTAACGTCATAGTAGCCTCATGCAACAGCCACCACTTGCACTTTCTTCTACGAATACCCTCAACTGCAGCGGAATAGAAGTTGATCTGCAACATGTCTTTGTGCGAATCCAGCTCCCTATTTTCACTCTCTAGTTCCTAGTTTCAGGAATTGGAATCTTCACCACCTCCAAGCAATCAACCACGGCCAAGCCCTCTTTCATCGCCACACCCTCCTTCTCCTGATGTGTCTCACAATACCCATTCTCCATCATACTTAGTCCAGGCTTCAAAGCATAAACACCGGAGTCGAGTATGGGAATATGGAGTCGAGGTGGTATTCGAGGGGAGGGAATGCTGAAGCGCAGGAGTTCTTAAAGTCACTGATGAGAATAGTCTGCTCCACAATTAACAGGCTGCAGCGGAATAGAGGATGTTAGAGGCAGCAGTAAATCTCGAGCGATCAGAGAGGCAGGCTCACTGTTAATATAATTGATGAATTCTATGTACTAGTAGTAATGCAAAAAAGGCTGCTCAGATTACTTCAGAACAGCTTGATTCCGTTTAAGTCAGTCCGGTGGCAAAGCTGCTCAGATGGTGTAGCTTAAGAGCTGTTCCGAGCCGAACTGGCCTATTGAGATCACTGCTTTGGGGACACCTGGGGTTTACACTGGAGATGTACCGGGAATTGGTTAAAGCATATGTCATGCCTTTTCGAGGATGGCTGGTTAGGTAACGACACTAGGCACCCCTTCGGGGTGAATACAATATGATTACAAACAAACAAACAGTGAAGCTACTCTCTACCGAACGAAGCTAGAAAATGCACCGCTCCGAACAACGAAGCTACTCTCTATCGAACGAAGCCTATTCGCCTGGAGGTCACTGGAAAGAAAGGGTACCACTGGTCCGGAGGCAGAAGCCGCGGGGTTGATGTCATAAAGGATACCAATGGTCTGAGTATAATCTAATGACGGTAAAGACGATACAAGGATCGGGAGATGGAGGCCTGCGGTAGTTACGAAGGAAAGGACATTGGTTCGAAGGTGGTTAGGTACGGGAGCTCTAGAGGAAAGCGTGGTTAGAAGTATTTGTTAGAAGGCGAAGAAAGAGGTATAAAGACCTCTGGATGCTTCGAGGGTAGAAAGGCAACCTTCTCTGCGAGGAGAACAAGCCTTTATAATATACGCATTGGAAAGCCAATTCTTTTCGTTTTGAATCTTCAAGTGATTTTTCCACATCCCGAGCGAAGCTCCTAGCATATCATCGAAGCAAGTCCTGAAGTGAGTAAGGATACTACTTTGCCGGTAAACCTGGAGTGACGCTCCGGGTGTTACATCACGCCTACGACATCTTGTGCATAGACACCACTGCAGCTAGTCCACTCAGACATTTGCGGGTCCATCGAGACAGCCATTGGAGGAGGACGATATATGCTACTCTTAATCGATGATGCGACGCGCTACACAACTGCATATATTTTAAAACCCAAGTCGGAAGCTTTGGAGAAGTTCCAAGAATGGTCGGCACCCATGGAACGGCAATCCGGAAAGAAAGTGCAGCGGTTTTGCACTGACGGAGGAGGCAAATACACTTCGAAGAAGTTCACCAGTTACCTTAAACAGGAAGGGATCCTGAAGGAGACGACTACTCCATATACACCTCAGTCAAATGGAGCGGTTAACAGAACGAATCGCACGATTTTCGAACGTGTTCGGTGCATGTTAGATGATGCTGGATTATCGAAGCAATACTGGACATTCTCCGCCGAAGCCGCGGTTTATCTCAAGAATCGAGCACCAACTCGATCAGTAGTCAGTAAAACCCTATACGAAGCGCGGCATGGTAAGAGACCATCGATGGAGCACCTCCGAGTGTTTGGATGCTTGGCTTTTGTCCATATTCCCAAAGAGAAACGAAAGAAGCTCGATTATCGTGCGACACCTGGCATCTTCGTGGGCTACTCCATATCGAATCAGCAGTATCTTGTGTACGATCCTCTTGCAAAGGCCCTGCATCGTTCGAGAGATGTCATTTTCAGGGAAGACAGGTGATACACAGAACCGAATACAGCAGACGAAGCGATCTTGAATAAACATTTCTACGTGATGAGTACAAAATAGAAGACTGAGGTTCTTAATTGTCTACCGTACAAAGAGAAGAGAAAGTAGCTGGCTTATATACGAAGGAAAAGCACACCTAATCCAGAGACCCGAGTGCTATCTCATGTAGAGCTGTAGAGCTAGGCTTCGTTGAGCTCACATCCGGAACTAGCCACTCTGTCGAAATAACTCCACCACTGATACCAGATCTCTATGCTTAGCGCCTCCGGCAACAGGAACTCCTTCGGCCGAACTTCTGTCAACACTACCGACACCAATTGCCTTCGGAGGAGCCACAGCTAAACAAGCAAACACCTCCGACAACACACCCAACTGCCGCTTGATGTTGCCAAGCCGACCTCGACCCAATCATTTTTTGCCACGCCTTTTTAGTTTGGCTTCACGATGCCTCGAAACAAGGGAAAGAAGAAAGCTTTGGCCTCTACTTCCCCCCCAGCGCCCCCTATGAAGTTCACACCCAGTGTTCATACCCCGGCATGGATGTTGGAGAAGATAAAGAGAAATACCGAAGAAGAGGCCAGAATAGCCGCAAAGGACTGACATCCGGAAACGACAGTCTCGCCCTCCTCCTCTTCAGACAAAAAGCCAGCGTCAGTGTCCGGACGACGACTTCTCTTCGGTGAACGTCTTTACGACAGCGACTGCGGATCCGACGGTGATACCCCAGAGTGGCAGTCGAATGATGACAGCAACGAAGAAGATGGTTTTCAAAGTGGGGAAGCCGTCATGAGCGGTATGGACGGTTGCGACTACCAGGTCCACGAAACGCAGATGATCAAAGTTCGTCCCAGTTTACATCCGCCACCCATCGTTGGAACTCTGTAGCAAAATGAGTATTCTCTGTCTCATTGTCAAAGTTTCATGAACTCTCTTTCAGCGATGGCTAGTAGGTCCTGATCTCGAAAGGCTAGCTGTAGTATTTCTACTAAAGTTTTCAAATCTGGGGATTTAACATGGCCAGTGGTGCCATCGACGTACGGTTGGATCTGGGACAAGGCAACTTCTTCCAGTTTGTTGACAGTGTACCTCATCTTGTCTTGCCCATCAAAAATCCTTCAATGTTCATAAGCTATCTTCAGGGCTAGTTGGGTATTCCAGCCTCGAAGCTTTTTTCGGTCCTCTCCTGAGAAGTGTAGGATTTTGCTGCCCATATGCCCCCCATGTCCACCATTCCCGCCATTTCCTGCTAGCACCAACACTCTGTTGATTTGGTCCTGATATCTTTTCTTCTCTTCTCCCATAATTCTTAACTGTTCCTGGGTAACTATCTTCCAGGTCTTGCTTCCATCGCGAAACCCGAGTGTACTTTGAAAGTTGCTGAAAGCGCTGCGCTCTTTCGTGCTTTAAGCTGCTTTCAGTTAACTTTCGCTGCAGATTTCCTTTCACATCACTTTCTTTTCCGAGCGATTCTCTACTTTCTGCGCCTTTCGCAGCGGCAGCCATTTCACTCTAGATTTCATTTCACGATTTCCACTCGCTATTCTTTCAGTGCTTCTCAGCTTTCTGCCCATTTCGCACAGCTTTCCTGGTTATTTCCCAGCCTTCTCCACCATACACACAAATTTGTATACGGCACTTCTATATTCTTTTTATCTATCTAGCTATCTATCTATTGATGCAATCTCATGGTTCGCCAGGAGCTCGCTGCTCAAGGCCTACTGATGGCTCCGACTATGGCGCTCCCAGACATGCATTAGCTGGAGGCCGCACAGGAATGCTCTTGTAGACGGGTGCCTCCTGGCGGAAGCACTCACGGCGGGCTGGAGGCGGTGCTGGCTGGAGGCGGCGCTGAGATGCTTTAGGAGTGATTGAAGTGCACTTAGAGATGGGAGCTAGCTGGAGGAGGCGCTGAGATGCTTTGGTAATGATTGAAATGCACTTGGAGATGGGAGAGGCGGTGCAGGCTGGAAACGGTGCTGGCTGAAGACGTGTGTGAGAACATCCGTTAAAAGGATTCTCGCATGGCAGCGACCAACAAGAATCTGGCTTGGTTTTGAGCAGCGTTGGGAGGGAGTAGCCCCAGCGAGATAATACTTGATTAGCCCTAAAACTAAGAAAACAAAGAGAGAAGAAGAAAGAGAAGAGTTGATGATTGGTTGCGTGTCACCAGCGTCCATTTAAAGTCTGAACCCCTGTGATGGCGCGATGCAGAGCCTCAATAACCCTAGCCCCGCACGATTCTACTACTTTCGTGTGTTCAGTGGTAGGAACAATTTTTCCACCACAACGGTGCTAGCTGCAGACGGCAATGGTCTGGGATCTGGCTGGGGACGGCACTGAGATGATCTGAGTCGGCCATAGATATAGGGCTGCCGCGAAGCTTGATTTGTTTCCTACACTAATTTCCCGGGATTGAATCTAACAATGTCATGATGTCAGTAGACTCCAAATTAGCCAAAGCTTATTCCGCCACCGAAGGTTATCGTGCTTCCGAAGGTTGTCGTACTCCCGAAAGTTATCGTACTTCCGAAGGTTATTAGTCCACTGGCACCGAAGGTTATCTCACCACCGAAGCTTATTCGAGTCTCGCCACCGAAGCTTATCCGAGTCTCACCATCGAAGCTTATCCGAGTCTCACCATCGAAACTTATCCGAGTCTCACCATCGAAACTTATCCGAGTCTCATCACTGAAGCTTATCCCACCTAATATCACGATGTTCAAGGCCATGGTGTTGAGGAATACAATTAATGGTACAACGTCAACGGTTGTAATTCTAGCCTTGGGGAGAGCAGATCTCTGATCTCTGAGTCAGATTTACCAGCCGAATTCACTACCCACCTCCTATAAAATTTGCCTGTATAAGACTCTATGTACATGCGCAAGAGTGGCAGCTTCATGCAATAGCGGTGGTGGCGGTGGTGGTGGTGATGGCGATGGTGATCGTGATGGCGATGGTGATCGTGATGGCGATGGTGATCATGATGGTGATGGCCCCCGTCTGGCACCTTCTGGATTCGCTTTCGCGCCGGTGAAAGCCTGAAAGAGCCTGAAAGCGACTCGTATGTACGGTTTTGCGCAGTCATTTCTTCCATATTGGCTGGAATTCTTAAACTCAGCTGTAGCTCTAACTGTAAGATTTTGGCCTGGAGATCGCCGTAAGTGCAGGCAGGCACTCTTAGTGTTAGCAACGGTCCCGGTCACGGTCCCGGTCACGGTCCGGGTTTGGAACCGGACCGGGGTCTCTGCTCCAGTTCCAAACCTGGACCATACCTAAAACCGGCGGGTTTTAGCTCGGTTGTACCCAGCCCGCGGGTCCAAACTTTCGGGACCTCCATGTTTGGCTGCAATTAAGTATCTGAGTTCTGATTGTATCGCGACACGATCTATACGAGAATTATGTAATTTTATGAGCTCTTTCACCTCCCGCTTTCAGATTTGCAATCCGATCGATATTTGTTGAGTCGCTGTGAAATAACGCCAAAACCACGCCAAAATGGCTGGTTTTCGACAGCGAATCAACAAATATTGATCGGATTGCAAATCCGAATCCGAAAGCGGGAGGTGAAAGAGCTCCTGAAACTACATAATTTACGTATAGATCATGTCTCGATACGATCAGAACTCAGATACTTAATTGGAGCCGAAGTTGTGAGGTTCAAATAGCGGCTTTTTGGTGGTGAAACCGGCCCAATCGGGTTTTTGATGTGGTAAAACCGTTGCAACGGTCCGGTTCCGGTTTCAACCCTAATTCTAGCGGGTTGGGACCGTTGCTAACACAAAGGTCCATGAACCGTGTGAATATACTCTTGATTGATTGATGGCAACGTATCGCAAATCTCTTACATTGGTTACTAGCTATTTCGCCGCCCTTAGTGTAACGGCGGCCAATCATTTTGCTTACGTTGGCTGGACACAAGCAACCTAATTGGTCGAACCGATAGCCGGGTAAGATTTGCCAAGGACTTAGACTTAGACTTAGATTTCTCTCGTGAGAGCCATGGCTCTCCAATGGAGGCGCCTTCAGTCGGATTCGAACCGGTATGTAACGGCAGCCAATGGGCGTCGAGTATTTGCCGGGACGCAAGCAAGTTGATTGGTCAGGGTGGATGTAGCATGGGCGGGTAAATCGAGAAGCGAATAAAGATTCCCAATAAACGATGGTCATCACAAATCCACTAACTTTAACGGTTTTTGAACATGAAGTTCTGGTGAAAGAAAGACAAAAACAGAATGAGGTTGATTCTAATTACTTCGTGCCAAAAAGGCTTATCTGTCTATCTACCAGTGCGGCCCTATATATATTGTCCTGACTCCACCACCGCTGCATCCTTACTTTGTCAACATGCCCACTGGGGAGCTGTGGTTAATCGAGGAAAGTGGAGTTGGAGAGGGCATGTGTTGATTAAACAAAGCTGGCTGGTCATAATCAAGCGAAGTAGGCTTGGAGTGTGATGATGATCAAGCGAAGCTGGCTGTGAGCCGGCTGTAGGGTTAATAAAGTGAAGCAGACTTGGAGTGGGTGGGGGATGATTGAATGAAGTTGGCGGTTGATGATCATGTGAAGCTGGCTGGGTGATGATTGAGCAAAGGTAGCTAGTGATATTCGAATGAAGCTATGTAGACGTTGGGGGTTGTTAATCAAACGAAGATGGCTGGTTGTGACCAAGCGAAGCTGGGTAGGAACTGGCGGTTATAACGGAGCAAAGCTGTATAGGAGCTGTCAGCTGTTGATTGAATGAAGCTGGCAGGTGGTGATTGAGCGCAACTGGGTAGAAACTGGTAGCTGTTGATTGAGCAATAATGGATGGTGGTGATCATGCGAAGCTGGCGGCTGTTGATTGAGCGAAGCTTGCTGGTGGTGATTGAGCGACGCTGGGTAGAAGAGCACGGCTGTTGATTGAGCGAAGCTGGCTGGTCGTGATTGAGTGAAGCCAGATAGGAGCTGGCAGCTGTTGGTTGAACAAAGATAGCTAGTGGTGATCGAGAGAAGCTGGGTAGGAGCTGGGGGCTGTTGATTGAGCAAAGATAGCTAGTGGCAGTGATGTCAACGGTTCGATGCTGAACCTGTTCAGACCGGCGGTTCGTGCAGCGGTTCGAACCATTTCAGGTTGGTGAACTGCACCGCCTGAACCGGTTCACATTGCAGGAGAGACTGGTTCCGAACTGGTTCGAACCGGTTCATTGGTGCTAGTGATTGGGTTCATGAACCCTCTGGAATGAGGTCGCTGATGCACTGAAGTCATCAATACTCTCACATAAATAGAATTATACATGATTGTTCACTTGTCGCTCACCACTAGAGTCTGGACATCCCACGGAGTTAATGGAGTGGCAGGGCCAGGGCAGCAGCTAGCGAGCGTGATCAACGAGCATGCCAGGGCCCTCCGCGGCCATGGCATCGAAGTCATGATCCACTGGGTCCCTGGACACTCAGACATCCCGGGGAGCGAACAGGCCGACCGCCAGGCGAACAAGGCGCGAGAAGGCGGAGGGTATGCAGTACGCGAGCGAATATACACCTCTGCTGCGAATAGAGCCAGACGAATCTCCGAGGGACATTCGGCGGCGAAGACACACTGGGAAGCCGACAAATGCAGCAAGCACTTCGTTTACAGACTGAAGGGTAAGGCCGGAAGTAAGAGGCCCATCCCAATGGCATGCGTGAAGCCTTTGGCAACCAGGTTCTATCGACTGAAGCCTGGACATGCACATACGGGAGTATACCTGAAACGCTTCGGACACCGAGAAGATAACAAGTGCTGGTAGTGCAGAGGGACGACAACCCAGACGCGGAAGCACCTCTTTCGCCACTGCAGCCGGTGGAAAGTCCAGCAGACAGGGTTCTGGAAAACGTTGGGGAAGGCAATGGGCTGGAAAGCGGGCAGATGCCGGCACGTGCAGGTCACCGAGCTGTTCTCTATGGAAAAGTGCGATCAAGCGGTGATGGACTTCCTGGCGGCTACTGACGTCGGGAAGTTCCCGCCCACGCGAGTGGAGGAGTGAGGTTCTTCGGAGGTCTTTGGATCGGTGGTCATTCTTTTTGGTTCTTCTCTTTTCTTATGTTCTTATCAATCTTTTTATTTTCTTCTGTCAGATGGGACGATGGGTAGCAGTTGCGGAGCTTCGCCATCTAGCCGGCTTGCCCAGAGGCGATTGGGATTAGGGGTCTGTCATACTCTAAATAGAGTGAATACAGTATGATTAAAACAAAAAAAGATAATGGAGTGGCGAGTGGCACGTGTCAGGTTTGTTTGTTTGTAATCATATTGTATTCGGCCGCGTGTGGCCATGACATAACCTAGTCCTAAGTACTTTCACGACAAAAGCCGCTTCCAAGTCGTACTTCCTGATCTTCCTCCCAGTCCGCCTAAACTAACATACAAACTTTCCACCCTCCTCTGCCCCTCTCCCCACCTCCTCCCGATTCTTCATCACTACTTCCACCCGCCTCTGCCTCTACATCGTCCCCTTCGTTCACCCCCATTACTCTTCCCACGTCTGTGTCAGCTAGAAATTCTAACACTGGCTTGACGGCATCGACTGTATCAAACACCTGAGACATTGGCACCTTCGTCCTCCCCTCTTTCCACTTGCACTTCACTTTCAACTTTTCCCAAAGGAAATCCTGCTGTCTCTTCCATTTGCTGCACCACTTGAAGAGGTGGTCTCTCGTCTGCCATTTGTGCTGGCACCACCAGCACTCTTGGTTCTCTTTCTTTCTGATTCTTTCTAAGCACACTGCTGTGAGTCCACCACCCACTTTTAACTGCAGATACCTTGATGCAACCGACTTTCTCACGACCACCACTTCTGCTGCCATTGTTCTCTTCTTATTCATTCGGTAGACAGCCTGCTTGTTGAGTTTCGTTAACCACCATGCTTCGGTCTCCGTCCACTTCGCTTCTGTAACCCATCTTTGGATACTCGCTGTAATGGCGGTGGCCGAGTGATGAGAGTGAGCCGAGGCCGGGTAAGTGCCCAGTATATAGTCACTGCGCGGGAGTGCAATTGCACTCCAGCGATTATCTTACTTCTTACTTTTCAATGAACATACTTCATCACTTATTCTCGTGTGCAACCGTATCTATCCATACTATTGAGTACGGGGCCGTACTCGCCCTTACACTATAATCGCTTTTTAGAAATCAGATACGTTTCGCTCACGGGATTTCGCGATTTTACCCCTTTCCGACGCGTCACTACACGTACAAAACATACAAAGACCTCGAAAAACAAGCAATTATACACTCAATTCCTTCAGAGAAGTTATCTAGAACTCAATTCTATGTCGCTAACCTTCGTGAGAGTAAGAAAACTCTGCAGGCATCGGTGGTGGCCTACCAGCGGCGGCAGCTGATCACCGAAACCCAGCGGCTCTGTGCATTTCGAAATCTGGAACAAGACAGATCACAATGCCGAAGATCACAATGCTAAAGATCATGATCTCAACCGCGACGACCACGGTACTCGCAGAGAGGATTACGATTGGCATCACGGAGATGCTGGCGAATACACACGCGTCAGAAGCGATACCGACTACCTTTCGATTAACACTGTCTCACATGACTAGCAGTCGCGGGAGCGATGAGGTCTGATAAAGTTTGCTATCCAATTGATTTGATTTACGGTAGCAGAGATGATTCGGAGGTCATTTGAACCGAGAAACGCGTTAGCGGCCACGTTGGCCATACTCGGTAGATTACCTCAAACCTCAAACCTCATACGTCGAGACAAATCGCATACAGACGATCTAAGCAAGTCCACTTGCCATTCATAGCCGCAAATTTAGGAGCTCGAAGTACCGACGATGCCGTAACTGACGATGCCTTTACACACGTCAAATCATCGATTGTCGAACCCAATGGGAAGTCGACGAGTCAATTCAATATACTACTGCACGACGAAGTGCACCTAACGATTACGTTCTTCCGGAGCTGGACGAGAGCTTCAAAGTGCTTTTATGCGCAATCACTGCACAAGGGAAGTGCACCTCCGGTCGACGACTTACGCGTACCGCATATCGATCGACCCCTGATGGCAACTACAATCACGATTATTCCTCAGTGAAACTCAATCGAGTTAGTTACCGATCATCGTTCGAAAAACCGGCGATGCCATATGAGAGAAAAATCATTACCGACTGCACGATGCCGATTATTATCGTCATGGGAGTGATCGAAGTCGGGAGTAAATCGATTCTCAATCGACAACGAGCGATGCTTCGCACATCTACACAGCCGTCATTTTTCAGGTGAAAATGGACGTCTCCTTGGTTGGTTCCCTGGGTGGGATGGACCTCTCTTTTCGTCTTATCCCTAGGCGGGATTCACGTCTCCTTGGTTGGTTCCCTAGGTTGGGATGGACCTCTCTTTTCGTCTTATCCCTAGGCGGGATGGACGTCTCCTTGGTTGGTTCCCTGGATGGGATGGACCTCTTCGTCGTATTCTAGGCGGAAATGGACGTCTTCTTGGTTGGTTCCCTGGGTGGGATGGACCTCTCTCTGTTCGATGTATCCCTGCGTGGGAATCGACTTTTCTTACTAGTTCGAATGTTATTCACTTTTGCCGTTTCCCTGATCAGGAACGTGTATTATCTCATTTTATATATGAAAAAGTTACGTCATTTAATGTCAGGCGACAAGCACGGTTAAGATTGTGCGGTGACGATAGCCACTGGTCGACGAACCGGTATGAGCTTGTTGGACCCCGAGTGGGCAGCAGGCCTCCCTGGATGGGAATCAATCGCTATGGAACCCCATATGCGGATGCCAACGGAACTTCGCAGGGGGCGGCGATAAGCCTCCGAACATCATCTTGGAGCAACCACATTCAATGACTGCTTGCAACGGCTTGCATAAAGTCAACTGGCATTTGTCCCACGGAGAGGACAGTGCACTGGGCTGCTGGGAGCGTCTATAAGAGGAACCTCAGAAGGGACCTCCGGATGCTGGATGGGCGAGCAGGGAGCAGCGGTGGTAGTTGCGGCAGAAGAGTTACACATTGACGGTGCTTGAATGACTGCTACCGGCTCGCCGAGTCAAGAAGGGAGTACTGGACGGCGGGGGTTCCCATTGAGGATAACTCGTTATGACAAGGGCTCCTGGTTTCCGCGACAATTACCGCTCCATCTTTTGCATATATCAACTTAGCTAACACGAGTGGAGCAGGCACGGCGTCGTATAAGATATACGGGCCGATACAGCGGAGACGATTGACGCACCGATAACGCAACCGAAAATCTAGAACGACCGACGCACTAATTGTGCAGCCCGAGGTCAGACGAATAGACCACGAGAAACATGAGCCGAGCATCGAAGCTCATAGAAATGACGTCAAGACACGTACGATTGACGAACTACCGACATCATGTCGATGGATGAACCTCGCAACACGGAAGCACCGGAAATACATTATTTCATGCCGAGATGACTGAATCATTGAATTTGTCATATTGTGCCGGAAAGACCGGTCAATACATTGACTGATTGGTGCCTGGATGGCTGGATCATAAAATTGGAACGATTTCATGCCTGATGGCGGAAATCGATCATGAATTTGGAGCGATTACCTGCCTGGGTGGCCGGATCGATCACGGATTTGGGGAAACCTTTGGCCTGATTGGCCGAATCTTGGATTTTGACTTCGATATGGGAATGGATTTTACACGTCACGATATGATACAGTAGGGATCGCGGATATGCGATTTCAGGGACCTCTTGCATGGCGCAGGATGAGGGATGAAGATTGTGTGGCAGTTGACCTTGGATCAACTGTTGTGAAGGTCAGTAATGAAATCCTTATAAAGCTTACAAAATCTCAGGAGAACCCACTGAATACGGGTCGAACGAGTGCAAATTGCACGTGCCGAATCAAATGGCCGGAACCAAATGGCCGGAATCAAATTGCCGGAATCAAATTGCCGGTATCAAATGGCCGGGAACAAATGGCTTAAAACAAATGGTCGAATTGGATGACGATTAGTCTACGTGCCTGGATGGCGATACACAAGGTTACGTTCGAAAACTCTACTCTTTTGTTTAAGAAACTCTTACTTTTGATGATAATGAGCTATGAAGCTTGCAATCGAGTGCAGATATGCAGATATGCAGATACATGATGAATCAATGGAAAGATGAGAGTGATGATCGCGGCTGCGATCCGATGATTCTCCAGTGGCGAGCCTCGACAGGAATAGAAAGCGTCATAATCAGCGAGAATCAATGAGAATCAACGATGCGTACGAAAAGATACGACACCGGCATGACGTGATTGTCGTCAACGGAGCTCCGACCTTAAAAAGAGGGGGATAGCCGTACCGGAAATGAAAGAAACAACCTCTACTGCAAACGATTATCACCGAACCGGAAGTGCAGGATGAAGCACCATCACTGCGAAGTGCATCTGACCTACAAGTGAACCTGGGAGACGACGAGAAGTCAATAGTTATAACCGGAAGGCAATGGTTATGACCAGGAGTCAATGGTTACAACAACGAGGATTATCACCGAACTGGGCTGATGGCCTACCGTATGCACTACATGGAGTACCCAGACGGGAGAGCTAAGATGGCTACCGCACGAGAGATCTTAACCCCACGAATATCGTATACTTGTTGACCTTATCACAGAGTGATTGATAGCACCAAAGGCCCTATTACCAGCATTGCCGGATGAATCAATAAGATACCGGATGACCGATGAGAACGCCACCGAGAAGGCTACCGAGAAGGCCGCCGAGAAGGCCGCCGCGACGTCAACCGAATGACTAGTCGAGCGACCACCGGGAGTCTAGCCAAGAGATTTGATGAGAAGTCAAACGACTCAACCGAAAGGATCGCCGAGAACATTCACACAAACCCCAATGATAATTGACGGTTGTTACTGAAAAGGCTAAATGCAATTGGATTAGATCGAAGCAGATGCGTACATATTTCGGAATGCGACATACGAGGATCAGGCTACCTAAGCTCAAGAATAAGCCATGGAGGGTGCAGGCGCACTGGAATTACTGGGTATCTACGATCGTTATAGGAAATGCTTACAAGTCAGAGATATCGGAATGAGATGAAAGAACACACTGCTAGTTGGACGGATGAAGTTGGGATGCGGGCTTCCGATATCACAGACTCCCAAGAGTGGAAGTACACTGCAATACTTGTGACCTTCAAGGTTGGCAATAAGGCCTGATTATCGACTCGGCATAACCGTACAATGAGACCGTCGACAAAACATGATAACAAGTTGGATGGACCGTACATGATTGACTTGATTGATCGGGAGAATACAATGAAGTCGCGGCGGTGATCGACTAGACGTCTCCGCGGCTCAGGGCAAGTCCTATCAACGAATTATGAAACCGACTACTTTAATGGATTCGAGATTTTGGACCAATGGGACGGTTTCCTTGGAATTGACCTTGCTGCGACGATATCCGCCAAAAACTTGCAAATCCGCGACTTTAGAGTGGAGCACATGAATTAGTTACTTTCGCGAATTCGGAAGTCGCAAACATGAGAATCGGAGAATGGATGCCTTCATGCATCAAGAGCAGAAGCATACTTGATTACTTTGTGAGTATAACCTTATGGCCCGCTTACGAGTTAGATACCGCAACTCGAATGAGCATGTAAGAATGCATGTCGATATATGATGACCGCAATCGAGGGCCGGACGAAGCCGACACAAATCAACCAGCCACCATCGGAGCCATGGTCAACATCGGGGGCCAACCGAAAGCCGAAGCCTCGGAAGCATGGCCCGTCATTCAGCAGCTATAATCAAGATGAGTATACCCATTGAAATCAATTCACTTCTGCAGAAACTATTTCGAGACGAATCAGAGGCCAATCGGCCCGAGAGATGCGTAACTGGCCATGGTGGCCACCCTTGAGACTCTGAAATAGTTCAATGAGAGAAATCATACACGAACAATCGATGACGGAAGCCAATGATGACGAGCTCTACCGAGCCGGCACTACCGGGAGCAATGGCTTGGATCCGGAGGGCTGCAAGTGAACTCAGAGTTGGAGCTATGAAGAAGTGATTACTTCGGGAATGCACTCGGAGGTGGACTTGGCAGGATGCCTACTACCGGAGGAGGCGTGGATTCAGAGAGGTGGGCTTGGAGGATACCGGGTCAATTTAGAGGATTCCTTCTCTTACCATCCCTTCTCTTCTCTTTTCCTTCTTTCTCTTCTTATTGGATCTCGGCCCGGTACAAATGGCGTCGGCACGGGTTTTACCACCTACCACTGGAGGTGGAGTTTCCCCGTGCGCCGGATCCACCGAAAGGTCACCGTTGAGTGGCACCGATCGGTTGCGGGATTTATGAGGCCGTACGAGGGCGTATGAGCTTGGATCTTCTTTCCTTCTTCTTTTCGTGCATGCAGCAGCCCAGGAGGTCTGCAGATAAAGAGGGGGATAATGTAATGGCGGTGGCCGAGTGATGAGAGTGAGCCGAGGCCGGGTAAGTGCCCAGTATATAGTCACTGCGCGGGAGTGCAATTGCACTCCAGCGATTATCATACTTCTTACTTTTCAATGAACATAGTTCATCACTTATTCTCGTGTGCAACCGTATCTATCCATACTATTGAGTACGGGGCCGTACTCGCCCTTACACTCGCGAGTGAAATTCCTTTGTATCTTTCGGCAATTGCTTTGACCCTCCCGTGCTCCAGGCCCCCACTTTCGCTTCTTGATCAGCTTTCTTATTTCCCTTCACCCCTTCATGGGACGGCACACACCTGTACACCACTTGGATGCCCTTGGCGAAGAGTTTGTTGTTGTATTCGATCGACTTTATGGTGATTCTCTGTCCGGGCTTGGCTTTGTCTGCTGGACTGTTTTTATCGCTCTGGTTGAGTCGGAAAAGGTCGTAACCTTTGTAACCTCCTCGTAGTCTGATCAGACTGCCACCATTCTCACAGCTTCTGAGATGGCGTAGCACTCCGCATCAAACACTTCTTTCTCTTTCCCTTTTCCCAGGTTGTATTTTCGCTCTGCTATTCTCCATCGTCTTGTTCCTGCCATACCACCGCGCAGCCCACTCTTCCATCATCGAACCTTGACCCATCTGGCCAATAGACAAGCCCATCACTAGTAACCTTCGCTTCCTTCAAGTCATGTTTCGTTTTGGAGATGATCGCTTTCGCATCCGCTTTCACCTCATATTCTAGTAAAGTGTTTTGTTCCACTCTCCCCTGTATATCAACGCATTTGTGAATCTCTTTGCCTGATTACTTTCTTCTTCCATAATATGTGCTGCCCCATGACCATCTGGCATAACGATCAATCGTTTTCCGAATCGTCTTTGTATGTTGTTGAAGAATGTTTTTGCTGGTCCGAGTTCTGCCTCCTTGACAAGGGGCACAATCGGTGGTGTTTGGAACATTTCCATTGTACGTCTGGCCAATTCGTTCATCAGCTTCTGCAGGTCCTGCTCTCTTCCAACTTGATTGTCCCAACACAATTCCGCTCCATAC
>WHVE01000388.1:0-122663 GCA_015178995.1 Trichophaea hybrida | reverse complement strand
CGAAGCCCAGTATGCAATGTTGAAACAACATGACCGCAATATTGTTTGTTATTCAGATGGATCTATGTTGAACGAAAACATTGGCGCAGGAACAGTAGTTGAAATGACTGGAGAAGATGTCATTGAAGCAACCTATCCAATGGGCCATCAACAGGAAGTTTATGACGCTGAATTACTTGGTATTCTTAAAGCTGCACAGAAATGCTTTCAGATCTGTCAACGTAATAACCTCACCAAAAGACATGTATGGATTTTCTCAGACAATCAAGCTGCCATACGACGTCTCAATACTTTCAAACCCGCCCCTGGACAGTCCACTTCCCTGGCACTCTCCAACATCGCCAATAACCTCCATGCACTCAAAACTACTATCACAGTACAATGGGTTCCTGGCCATACAGATGTACCTGGAAACGAACTTGCCGATAAGTTGGCAAAACAGTCCACTGTGGAAAAACCACCTACCTACTATAACACCTCATTATCGTACCTCAAGAGGGTAACCCAAGCAGCAAAATGCAGGAATGGGGGATTGGTGGATGCGACATCCCGCGAAAGGAAAGACCTATATTGGAACATTTCGTACCAAACCAGACAATATTTTCAGAAGTGGCAACCGCCAGTTTGCATCTACTGTCACCCAACTACGAACTGGACATGGATACTTCCGCAGTTACCTATACAAAATACCAACCAATGCTGTTGACTCTCCTCACTGCCCATGTCGCTATGGAGGTCCCCAGTCACCGGAACATCTTGTACTAAGATGCCCTTTATACCAACGCGAAAGACAAACCATGCGGAAAGAGATTGGAGTTGTACACCCTCGATACCTCTGGAAGCATCCTCTTTATACCGACAAAGCAATGCAACCCTTGAAACATTTTCTGCACGACACACATATAGCTACTCGAAGATGGTACCTGGGCCAATTCCGTGATGATGAACACCTTGGGCAGGGTAACATCCGAATTGCAGGACAGGGAACTGTCAACGACAGGGTGGAGGAACATCAGAGTGAGAGTGGAGGGGATGATAGGGAGGATGATGATGAAAAGGAAGGAGAAGCAGAGAGTTGAGAGGAGGATGAAATTTGAACGGGGAAGGGAGGAGGAGGGTAAACTCCAGGGGGAGAACCCGCATGATATGCAGGACCAAGCCGAATGAGACTGACAGATATTTCATTATTGTATGAAGCGTGGTACAAACCGCTATGATTTATTTGAAATTTCTTTGTAACTAGAGCAGGGGTGATAGGGGACTGCGGAGCGGTGCTACCTAGCCAGGGGTTTTTCGTTTTTCCTTTGTTCGGTTTCATATGTTGTTCTTGTTCTTGGTTATGTGTTTGTACCTCACCGGCCATAGCCTACGGGCTGCATGCTGTATGATGAATAAATAAATAAATAAATAAATGCTAGGTATGCTTAGCGGAGACAGTAAAAGGGAAGCCCATCAGGTCCCGGGGCCTTACGTGGTGCAGAGGTAAAAATTGCTTGTTTGATTTCTGTTGGGGTAAATGTAACCCATGGCGGGGTTGGACGATTGGTGATATCAGTTGGTGAGGGTGCTACTGGTGGGGGTGGGAACATGGTAGAATGCAATAATACTGCCTTTTCTTCAAAGTTTACAGCTGTTGGGTTGGGGAATGACAGGGGTGGTGTCCATTGGGTTTCGCTGGGTTGGGTATAACGGAGGGAGGTAAATAACTCTGTGCCTTGTATATTTTCAAAAAATTGAATGCACATTGTTGTCTTGGAGGTGCGGATATCCCGGAAATATTGGTTTTGAACAGCTTTGAATGTGTTTTGATCACTTTCAAGGCGGGTTTTCCTCCACAGCTTCTGGGCACGGTTCATCTGTGCTCGGGAGATTTTGAGTTGCGGTGTCCACCAGCATTTTGAATGAGTTATAAGCTGGAGAACTGGGGTTGATTCCTTGACTGCATCAAGAATCATATCTCGGAGTAATTCTGCTGATTTGTCAAGGTTTGATTCGGTTGGATGTTCATGGGGGTATTGCCAGACCATTCGTGAGGCATGGGAGAGTGTATTGAGAGTTTTTGAGAATAAATCCCAATCTGTCTTATTCCAGTTGTATCTTATTGTGTTGGAGTCAGTGGTAACATATTCAGATTCTGCCAAGATATCAAAACGTATTGTTGCATGGTTTGAACCAGTCGATACGATGTCATCCACGGCCCAATTCGTTAATGAGTCCTGAATGGCATGTGAGGTAAAGGCTAAGTCGATAATAGAGGTTCCATTGCCATTTCGGTAGTAATATGTTGGGGTGTCTGGTTTAGTGAGGAGGGTAAATTTATTGGTTTCCATGATCTGAACACGTTCGTTGGCGCGATTGGGTGATTTGATTGGTCAATTCCACCATGTATGATGGGCATTCATATCACCAGCAATAATGCAACTTTCAGGCAATGGGATCTTTGTGAAGCTTCCTGGAATGGTTTAAAGATTAGATACGCCATCATGTTCATTGTAATTTTTGAAGACTGTGATTGGTGCAATTGAGGGGGTTGATATTTCAAGGACTTGAATATCAGGATCCTGGCTGATGTCGGTACATGGGGAGCATTTGATATAAGGGTTGTTTTTGGCCACATAGGCAATTGTTCTATTGTGTTTTCTTAAGTTTTGAGTAGGTATCAGTAGTTCAAATCCAGGGTGTGTTGTAATGAATGTATTGTCTTGGTTGAATCCAGCTTCTTGGGGTAAAAGAATGTCGGCGGTTCCAACTGCAAAGCCAAGAAGGGTATCGATGATCATGGAGGAACGGTTGCAGTTGTGTTGTATAATTCCAATTTTGGTGGGTGAATAGGAAGGTTGTTTAGGCATGGGTGATGGTCAGGTGGTCTTTCATGCACTTGGCTCATACCTCAGCACGTATGGCAGTAATTGTTGGGCGTTTAGAATTGTTGGTCCGGTGATTACCTTTGCAGTTGATGCATTGGATAACATTATGGACACACCGTTTGCCTATGCTGGGACATGATCCGCATATACAACTGGAATAAGACAGATTGGGAGTTATTCTCAAAAACTCTGAATACACTGTCCCATGCCTCACGAATGGTCTGGCAATACCTCCATGATCAACCAACCGAATCAAACCTTGACAAATCAGCCGAACTACTCCGAGATATGATTCTTGATGCAGTCAAGGAATCTACCCCAGTTCTCCAGCTTACAACACATTCAAAACGCTGGTGGACACCCCAACTCAAAATCTCCCAAACACAGATGAACCGTGCCCAGAAGCAGTGGAAGAAAACCCGCCTTGAAAGTGATCACATCAAATTCAAAGCTGTTCGAAACCAATATTTCCGGGATATCCGCACCTCCAAGAGAACAATGTGGATTGAATTTTTTGCAAATGCACAAGGTACAGAGATATTTACCGCCCTCCGTTATACCAAACCCAGGAAAACCCAACGGACACCACCCCTGTCATTCTCCAACACAACAGCTGTTACTTTTGAAGAAAAGGTAGTATTATTCCGTTCTACCATGTTCCCACCCCCACCAGTAGCCCCCTCCCCAACTAATTTCACCAATCGACCAACCCTGCCATGGGTTACATTTACCCCAACAGAAATCAAACAAGCAATTTTTATCTCTGCACCACGTAAAGCCCCGGGACCCGATGGGCTTCCCTTTTACTGCCTCCGGCAAGCATACCTAGCAGCCACCAAACAATTCAACAGTCTCTTTGCTATACTTGGAACCACTGGATATCACCCTACCTGTTGGCGACAAGCAACGACTGTGATTATACCCAAACCTGGGAAACCTGATTATTCAATACCTAAGGCCTACCGACCTGTTGCCCTTCTCAATTGCCTTGGGAAGATCCTCGAAAAGTTGATGGCAAACCGAATTGCATTCATAGCTGAAAAATACAACCTGCTACACAAAGATCAAATAGGAGGACGAAGACAACGCTCTGCTATAGATGCTGCAATGGCACTTACACATGAAATTGAACAAGGAAAACATGCAAAGGAAATCAACACTGCCCTCTTTATGGATATGAGTGGCGCATTCGACAATGTATCCAAAGACCGTCTTCTCCAAACACTACGACAACTGGGCTACCCGACCGCAATTCAATTATGGGTCGACCACTTCCTATCCGACCGTACAACAGCACTGGCATTTGATGGACAAAAGGAAAACCTCAGCCCCGTCCGGACAGGAATCCCTCAGGGATCGCCTGCAACCCCAATTCTCTTCCTCCTCTATCTCAGTCCTCTCTTCTACGAACTCACAACCCATTACCCCAGCTCCTGGACTCCAAGCTACATTGATGATGTTGCAATTGTTGTTCGAAGCAAATCAAAATTCTATAATGCAAGATACCTCGAGGCGGCTGCACGGACAGCTTTCAAATACGCAGAAAACAATACGGTATGATTTGATGACTCAAAGTCAGAAATGAAGCACTTCCACAATAAACGAAACGGTGATACCTCTGATGACGAAATGATCACCCTACCCAATGGCACTACCATTTCCACCGGCACAAAAGGCATTGGCTGAGATGTGGTAAGGTGGATTGGTATTTGGTTTGACAGAAAAATGAAATTCAAACACCATGTCATGCTGAAGGCGGCAAGCGGCAAAAGAGCCCTTGGAGCCCTCAAATCACTAGCCAATACAGAATCAGGACTAACCCCCAGTACAGTCCGCCAACTATACAATGCTGGTGTTGTACCTGTCTGCGACTTCGGAGCTGATGTCTGGTGGATGGGCCAAGCAACATATCAACAGAAATTTGAAACTATTCAAAATATGGCACTTCGGTGCATCCTTGGAGCCTTCCGCACATCCCCAACAATAGCACTACACAATGAAGCAGCCCTGCCACCAGTAGCTGTTCGACTTAATCACATGCGAAGAAAATATACAATTCGAATACTTACGTTTCCCGAAATACATCCAATCCGACAACGTTGTCCATTGACTTTCCCTCCATTTCATGAAACCCCAGAGTCTAGTAACACACCCGGACCCTGGATTTCATGGGACAGTATGCAACAAAATAACCGCAAATTTGAAACACGTCTTATCCAAACCTTATCAACCCTCAGTCCATGGATTTCCAACAGCTCGGAGATTGAAACCTATTCAACCCCAGCCTGTCCACCATGGATTGAAAGTACAGTCAAAACACAAATTAATTCTCGTTCAAAGGAAGAGGAAGCCAAAGCCCACGAAGCCCAGTATGCAATGTTGAAACAAGATGACCGCAATATTGTTTGTTATTCCGATGGATCTATGTTGAACGAAAACATTGGCGCAGGAACAGTAGTTGAAATGACTGGAGAAGATGTCATTGAAGCAACCTATCCAATGGGCCATCAACAAGAAGTTTATGACGCTGAATTACTTGGTATTCCTAAAGCTGCACAGAAATGCTTTCAGATCTGTCAACGTAATCATCTCACCAAAAGACATGTATGGATTTGCACAGACAATCAAGCTGCCATACAACGTCTCAATACTTTCAAACCCGCCCCGGGACAGTCCACTTCCCTGGCACTCTCCAACATCGCCAATAACCTCCATGCACTCAAAACTACTATCACAGTACAATGGTGTTGGAAATATTGGGATCGTGACTAGGATTAGTCAAGTTTGTATTTTCTTTCACATGTTTTCGGATGTTAAAGATAAGTTTAGAACGGACAAAAAGCCGCAGTGTCACAAGTGCTTATCATAAAGATAGCGCTCGTATTCTTTATATTACAGATATTACGTAGTCATAAAGACTCGTATTCTATATTAATTACAGGGTTGTATATGACTCACATTACACCATCGATTATGCCATCGATCACACCATCGATTACGCCATCGATCACACTATAGTAACTATGACTCATAGTTACCACACCATCTACGAAATCACTCCTTTTTCAGAGTCAACGCGATGCCCATCAGCTTTTTCTTTCTTTTCGAACGAACGCTGGTTTATGTATAAAAGACGGTGGTTTCCCACCTCTGTAGATAGTTTTTTCTATATCGCAACATATAGTTAGATAGCAATACTACAGTTTGCCCTCTATCCTCCTGAAGCTTAACATTATCCGACGTTCTTCCGCTTGATTCTATTCTTTATTATTTCATGACTATATTTCTTCTCGGACCTAAAGTCAGAATACACAAGACCCGAATCACCTTCAACTTTGGACGAGTTCAGTTTATCATCTCTCTTTCTATTCACGCAAGACTTAGAAGAGAGTACCGACCTCGTTCATCTCGATAGGTTATGAGCCCGGACAGCTAAATGTCAAGAGCCTACATCGTCTGTAACAACTGCGACGGTCTCTACTGTTACTGTTCCGACTCGGATTTCGAAGTTTGATACACTTGGGGATTCAAACCTTTGACACCAGTCCCCTACCCTCCTACGATCCTTCACAATTCCGTTTTAGGAACAGACGAAGACGGATACGTAGAATTCTGGTTCGACACCTTCGAAGAATTCACACCTGAAATACCAACAGTGTTTGTGCATCTTCGACACCACCATCTTACATACGTCATTGCTCAGAGACACCTTGAAAACGGGTGGTAAATGAGCGATTCCGAAGAAGAGTACCCACAGCTACCTCCCAATATCTTCGCGGCCTCAGCAGGCTATTCACAAATTCCAATACCACCTTCATCACACCTTCCCTTACCCCAATCGCCCAACATGCCTGCATCAGGAGAAGCATCCGGCAAGCAACCTGAGTTTAGTTTTTCATCAAGAATCAAAGCAGACGTCATCGACAAACCTGCCAGTGTAAAACTTGACAACATCAAAGTACTTGAAGGACAGTCCAATTACAATGTGTGGGCGGCGACTATGGTTATTATTCTTAAGGGGATGAAGTGTTATGAAGTAGTACTGGAAGGATTAACACCTGCAGATGAAACCGATAGAAAGGAAGTAGCAGCATACGATCATCTATGCTACCAAGCACAGACCATTGTCATTCAAGTGGTTTCCAGCGACATTCTCGAAAAAATTGTCGAACTTGGATCACCCCATACGATGTGGACATGGCTGCGCACCGAATATTACCGAGACACTGCTTACGCATTTGTCTATCAAATCACAACCTTTACCTCCCTCTCCTCCTCCTATACAACCTCCTCCTCACTCTCTGACTTTATCACCAAGTTCGAAACAGAATGGCGCAATTTACAGAAACTTGCAAAGACATCAAAAGACACCTATCGCAAGAATTTTGCCGCCTTTCTCGACGAAGACAAAGCCAAGACAGACTTTCTCCTCAGATTCCTCGTACAACATCATCAAAATGTTGTCGATAATCTCACAACAAAGGACGACTTAACCTTTGCCGATGTAAAGAAAAGACTCATCGACATGTCTCCTACAATCACTGGTTCCTCCGAAACTGCCCTTACAACAGTTCAACAATCAAAAGGTGGAAAAAACAAGAAGAACAAGAAAACCGAAAAGAAATCTGAAGTTAAGGATTGTACCTGGTGTGCAAAACATAACCCCGGAAAATCCACTGGTCATACTTGGAATGATTGTTTTCGCCTCAAGAAACACAATGAGGAAAGAAGAAGGAAACCAAAGATACAAGCAAGAAAGAAGAAGCAAACGTCACTACCGAAACTCAACAAGTAAGAATCAAATCCTTCTATTTCGACACAGCCTGTACCTCACACATGACCCCTTTTCCAGACAGACTCCAAAACTTCAAAACATGTTCCGACTTGTAGAGTCCAGTTCAAAACAACAAATGGAGATCAAGGGAAAAGGAGATATTGTGATGGACTGTGTTCTTAAAAATGGATCGATTTCAACTTTTTGCGTTCGCGATGTTCTTTATGTTCCTCAATTGGGAAAGCTCTTATTTCTTGGAGAAAGTTACGAAACAGTTATAAAAAAGTTGGAGAAGGAGATTATATCTCGGTTATGAAAAACGATAAAACAATGTTTGAAGCAAAGTTTGACGGTCAATTGTTTTCAATACCTGAAGTGAATCATTCAGCTTTTGCTACTTACGAATTCTGGCATCAAGCTTTAGGACATACTAATTTAAATCCTAAACTGTAC
Source organism: Trichophaea hybrida (assembly GCA_015178995.1). NCBI lineage: Eukaryota > Fungi > Ascomycota > Pezizomycetes > Pezizales > Pyronemataceae > Trichophaea > Trichophaea hybrida. The sequence continues at coordinate 114,569 of WHVE01000388.1, read as the reverse complement.
AATATCGACCTACCAGCAAAACCTAAAGATTTTCACTGCGACTCTTGCACCAAAGCAAAATTAACCAAATCACCTCGCCCTTCAACTATCGATAAAATCGAAAGAAGCTTGATTTAATTCATTCAGATCTGTCAGGACCATTTTCAGTTTCCTCCTACGGAGGGTCTCTCTACTACATCACCTTAATCGATGATGCTACTCGATACGCCTGGGTTAAGTTCATGAAAAAGAAGTCAAGTACTACACAAATTCTTAAAGATTTGGTTGCTGAACTAGAACTTCAATATTCAAAAACACCCAAAAGTTTTCGAACCGACAATGGTGGAGAATACGTTTCAAATGAACTGAAAGATTACCTAAGACAGAAGGGGATAGTTCATCAATTCACTCCCCCTTACTCTCCTGAATCAAACGGTGTGGCTGAAAGACTCAACGAACTATAGGAGAATCACTTCGAGCTATGCTTGAAAGCGCTCCTACGTACGACAAAAGACTTTGGGCAGAAGCAGTCTCAACTTCAGTATACCTCAAAAACCGACAACCTCATTCGGCAGTTAAAGATCAAACTCCTTATGAAGCCTTCACGGTAATAAACCCTCGATCAAGCATCTTAAACCCTTTGGCAGTGAATGTTATATACATATCCCTAAACAGCAACGACTTGCGGGAACTAAACTTCAACCAAGAGCACAAAGAGCAATTCTCACTGGATACGCAAACGACGACCATCACTACAGAGTTCACCTACCTGAATCCAAACACACATTTGTCACCAATGATATCTTCTTCCCTCCGTCAAAGACAGAAGGGGATTCATCATACGATAAATCCTCATATGCAAAACTAAAATCAATACCTCGAACCTCAATTGAACATCGATCTGACAATGAAAAATTTCCTTCCAATGATATGTGGATAGCATGAATGGAACGGAATCCCTCAGAAACCAGAAAATTATTCGATCAAGGCAATGAAGACGTTATGAGATTGGTTGTACAACAATATGATCAAGGACAACGATCAGGATTTCTAGGCCCAGACTACTGGACATTCAATTAGATGAAGATCAAGAATCAATTCACACTCCCGAACGACAAAGTCATTACTTTACCGAACTTCCCGAAGAAGATCAAACTCAACCTCCCCCCTGCCTCCTCAAGAGCAATACCACCACCAACTTCATGGTGGTGATAACTCTTCCACAGAGCAACAACAACAACTACAAGTTACCGATGTTGCTCAACAACACCCCACTACGGGTGTTACCACAAGAGTGGGTAGACAAGTTAGACCTCCCAGAGAATGGTGGAGAATAGAAACTCAGAACGAGCAAGTTTTTGATAGAACAATGCGCGATGCTGATGAAATATCTCTCTCCCTCGACTCCGAACAATGTTTACTCACATCAACACTTATTGAAGAACCTCAAACGTTTCGACAAGCCAAAACCTCACCAGATTGGTCGGAATGGAAGGTCGCCATCAACAAAGAACTTCAATCACTCAAAGACAATGATGTGTGGGAAGTAGTACCCAAACCAACAAATCGCAAGATTGTTGATTCCCGATGGGTATTCAAGATCAAAACAGACGCCAAAGGAGAAATTCAACGATACAAAGCTAGACTAGTTGCAAAAGGATTCAGTCAAATTCACGGTCCTGACTACGACGAAATCTTTTCACCTGTCGTGCGTTACGATTCCCTAAGACTACTGTTAGCCATTGCCGCCTGCAAAGGGTGGAAACCTCATCAACTCGACGTCAAGACAGCATTCCTTTATGGCATATTAAAGGAAGAAATCTATATGCATCTACCTGAAGGCAGCAGGATAGATGGAAAAGTCGCCAAATTAAAAAGATGTATCTACGGACTGAAACAATCACCTCGAGAATGGTACCATAGATTGGATGAGTACCTAATCCCCTACGGTTTTGTTATCACTGCTTTTGATCCCTGTGTTCTCGTTAACGAATCAGGAGATCTATTTATTGCTATTTATATGGACGATATTACTATGTATGGAGAAACCGGAGCCTTGAAAGACCAAACCATCGGAATACTAAAGAGTGAATTCAAAGTTAACGATATGGGGTTATTACATTGGCTGCTCGGAATCAACATTACATTTACAGATGCTGGAATCACTCTCTCCCAAACAGCATTCATCGGAAGATACTGAAAAGATTTGGATTAAACGACTGTACATCAGTTTCGACCCCTATCGACCCAAATCATAGGTTGACAAGGAACCTCGAACAAACTGATGAAAAACAACGAAATTATATCAACAAATCATCGGATCTCTCATGTATCTAGTTACTGGGACCAGACCTGACCTCGCATACACTATTACCCATCTCTCTCAATTCAACACATATCCCTCCACTACACATATGGCCGCCGCTAAAAGAGTTCTTCGATATCTTCAAGGAAGCAAAGAGTTAGCCCTCTGTTATCCTGGAAATCACCTCTCAAATTTACGGCTTATTCTGATGCGTCGTATGGAAACGATCTCGATTCAAGACGAAGCTTTTCTGGATATCTATTTCAACTTGGAGACTCGACAATCTCTTGGCGTTCTCGCAAGCAACGGTCCGTCGCAACTTCCACCTGTGAAGCTGAATACATGGCCCTTTCCTTGACTACGAAACATCATCTCTGGTTACAACGAGGACTCAAAGAGTTGTTAAAAAACGATATTCCAAATGCAGTTATGAGCGACTCAAATGCTGCCATCTATATTACGAATAATCCTAAGATCAACGACCGATCAAAACATATCGATATAGCCTATCACTTCACGCGAGAGCAAGTTGAAGCTGGAAATATCACAGTGTTATATGGTCAGTCTAGTGAAAATATTGCGGATATATGTACAAAGGGATTGTCATGAGAAATATTGGAACATTTATGCAAGAAGTTTTTCTGTACAAAATGAGAAGGGGTGTTGGAAATATTGGGATCGTGACTAGGATTAGTCAAGTTTGTATTTTCTTTCACATGTTTTCGGATGTTAAAGATAAGTTTAGAACGGACAAAAAGCCGCAGTGTCACTAGTGCTTATCATAAAGATAGCGCTCGTATTCTTTATATTACAGATATTACGTAGTCATAAAGACTCGTATTCTATATTAATTACAGGGTTGTATATGACTCACATTACACCATCGATTACGCCATCGATCACACCATCGATTACGCCATCGATCACACTATAGTAACTATGACTCATAGTTACCACACCATGTACGAAATGACTCCTTTTTCAGAGTCAACGCGATGCCCATCAGCTTTTTCTTGCTTTTCGAACGAACGCTGGTTTATGTATAAAAGACAGTGGTTTCCCACCTCTGTAGATAGTTTTTTCTATATCGCAACATACAGTTAGATAGCAATACTACAGTTTGCCCTCTATCCTCCTGAAGCTTAACATCTTCCAACGTTCTTCCGCTTGATTCTATTCTTTATTATTTCATGACTATATTTCTTCTCGGACCTAAAGTCAGAATACACAAGACCCGAATCACCTTCAACTTTGGACGAGTTCAGTTTATCATCTCTCTTTCTATTCACGCAAAACTTAGATGAGAGTACCGACCTCGTTCATCTCGATAAATGGGTTCCTGGCCATACAGATGTACCTGGAAACGAACTTGCCGATAAGTTGGCAAAACAGTCCACTGTCAAAAAACCACCGACCTACTATAACACCTCACTATCGTACCTCAAGAGAGTAACCCGAGCTGCAAAAATGCAGGAATGGGGGGATTGGTGGATGCGACATCACGCGAAAGGAAAGAACTATATTGGAACATTTCGTACCAAACCAGACAATATTTTCAGAAGTGGCAACTGCCAGTTTGCATCTACTGTCACCCAACTACGAACTGGACATGGATACTTCCGCAGTTACCTATTCAAAATACCAACCAATGCTGTTGACTCTCCTCACTGCCCATGTGGCTATGGAGGTCCCCAGTCACCGGAACATCTTGTACTAAGATGCCCTTTATACCAACGCGAAAGACAAACCATGCGGAAAGAGATTGGAGTTGTACACCCTCGATATCTCTGGAAGCATCTTCTTTATACCGACAAAGCAATGCAACCTTTGAAACATTTTCTGCTCGACACACATATAGCTACTCGAAGATGGTACCTGGGCCAATTCCGTGATGATGAACACCTTGGGCAGGGTAACATCCGAATTGCAGGACAGGGAACTGTCAACGATAGGGTGGAGGAACATCAGAGTGAGAGTGGAGGGGTTGATGGGGAGGATGATGATGAAAAGGAAGGAGAAGCAGAGAGTTGAGAGGAGGATGAAATTTGAATGGGGAAGGCAGGAGGAGGGTAAACTCCAGGGGGACAACCCGCATGATATGCAGGACCAAGCCGAATGAGACTGACAGATATTTTATTATTGTATGAACCGTGTTACAAACCGCTATGATTTATTTGAAATTTCTTTGTAACTAGAGCAGGGGTGATAGGGGACTGCGGAGCGGTGCTACCTAGCCAGGGGTTTTTCGTTTTTCCTTTGTTCGGTTTCATATGTTGTTCTTGTTCTTGGTTATTTGTTTGTACCTCACCGGCCATAGCCTACGGGCTGCATGCTGTATGATGCATAAATAAATAAATAAATACTGGTTACCGTCATCTCAAAATCAGTAATAATGCTACCCTAGACCTTCTTCATTTCGATGGGAAGCTTCAATGCAAGAAGGGAGATAACACATATAGTAGTCCGGCAGCCAAGTCAGTGAAAGATGATGGAGCATCTGAGAATTATGTGCAGAGTTCAATAATGGAAAAGTTAAGAAGGAAGGGTGCAGTGCTAGAGGAGAGAGATGGGAGCTGGATGATCGTCGAAACAGCCAATGATCAGGTAGACAATGGTATTGAGGGAAGACAACCAGTGCGTCTGAAGCTCAGGCTTGGAGACGATGGTTACATACACAGAAAGGTTCACAGTCTACGATGTACAGGGATTTGATATCGTCCTTGGATAGTGTTGGGTGTGAGATATCAATGGTACTTACAGCTTTGACCACCATACAAACAAGATGTGGATAACGCACGGCAGCGTACCATGGTGTGACAGGGTAAAGGCGGCCCGAATTCATTATCATTGCGGCCTGCAGCCCGATGACAAGCTGGAGGAAGACGTGGTGAAAGAGGGCAGTCAAACCATGCGCATTGAAATTATTGATGAGAGGCAAGGCTGTCGCACGTGCCACTGCCTATTAGCTAAGGCATTTATGGTTCATGTGCAATACGATGCTGAAGAAACGCCTGAGCTCGAGCAGTCACCAGATGAATTTCGAGAAATGCTTTGAGATTTTGCGAAGTGAAGCCTTTTTGCCCATCTGACATACGAAACGACAAGAAGTAAAACGCAATTTGACATTCAGATCTGGCCCGAAGATGATAAAAAGGCTCCATACTGGCCCACATACCGACAGTCACCCAAGGAGGACGCAGAACTACAACATCAATTAAATTGAGCTCTTCGGAATGCATGGATACACCTGAGCGGCAGCCATTATGGCTCCCCAGAACTCTTCGTACTGAAGAAAGATTGCGGCTTGGGAATTTGCATTGACTACTGCTCAATCAACCGAATCACCAAGAAAGATAGATACCCATTGCCCCATGTCGAAGAACTGGTGCAGCCATTGAGTGGATCATCTGATTTCTCAAAGATTGACCTACCTTCAGGATATCACCAAATGAGAATTTGTGCGAGAGGCCGACAGGAAATGGCCTTCTCAACCAAATACGGCTTCTACGAGTGGACGGTTCTATCTTTTGAACTAGCCAATGTACCTAGCCAATTCATGTGAGTCATGAACCGCCTGCTTGCTGTTGAGACGATATTGAGGGTAGGAGGAAAAGATCAAGTCTGTCTGTCTATTCTCTCTAACTAGAGGAGAAATCTATGCTTGATATTTCCAATGAAAATTGAGGTTCCACCGAAAAACCATCGCGAACATACGTTACAAATCGTCAGTGGCTATGCTGGTGGCAAGTGACCGATCATGTATGAGTCTACTGGGTGACTTAGCTATCAGTAGTAATCACTCTCCAGTTCATCCTGGCAGCTTCGCTGGCCATCTTGAAACTTGTTGGCCTTTCGGGGTAAATCTTTAGTCAACACTTGCTTCTAACCCCGAGCTGAGGAAATTCGTAAATGTTTACCTGTATGAAGTTCCAATGCATAGTTCAACGAGAAATGAACATATGAATCACGTGTGAATGGTGCTGCAACTTTCACAGAAAGCTGGCCTGAAATTAAAACAGTTGAACTGCGAGTGGTTCTGAAATGAAATTGAGTTTTGCGGTTTCCAGATCAACCAAAAAGGGGTACACACAGTGAATTCAAACACCAATACAATGGCTAAATGGCCTCCGCCTCGGAATGCGCAGAAAGTCAGGGGTTTCCTTGGACTGACAGGCTACTATCGCAAGTTCATTCGCCACTATGCTCTCGTCGCCTTGCCCTTGTACCGTATGTGCACATTGGATTCAAAAGTCAAGATGGGAGGCCGACGTGGAGAACCATGACTAAAGGTTGTTGGAACTGTACGTTTCGCCTGGACTGGGGAGGCAGAGGGGTCTTTCCAAACATTAAAAGACGCCATTTGCAAGGCCCCAGTGCTAGCATTGCCGGAAGAAGAAGGCGAGTACATGCTGCATTCTGATGTCAGCAAATATGGGGTGGGAGCGGTACTGTCGCAGAAACGTACAAATGGAGAATTCAAGGTTATCCTCTATTGGAGTTGAAAGCTGAATGGCACCAAAACACGATATCCAACTTACGACAGCGAGCTGGTAGCCATTCGCGATGCTGTAGTCAACTGGCACTACTACCTGCATTCCGATATGAAGTTTACGGTACATACAAACCATTCTTCATTGCAGCACATACTTATACAGCACCGTTTGACTGCACGCCAAATGGAATATTTGGCGACCCTACAAAATTATACTTATGACATCCGTTCCATCCCAGGTGCCAAAAACCAAGCTGCAGACACGTTCACTGGATGACCTGATTTCCCACGGGAACGTTGTGTTGAACAGTGTTGATCCTCCCTCAGTCGTCGTGCGCTTTGTCCGGACGTCGTTTTTTAGAGAGAAAAACCGAGGCTCATTTCGGTGATCTGAAGCGATGATGATTTTCTATCGAATGAAAGCCAGAACTCAGTAACGACCAGAGCTTTGAAACTGCGCTAAGCCCAATCATGCCAAGCACACCCGCCGAGCCACAACCTTAAAATTACCACCCGATATCACTCGACACACCCACTCTCCTCAAAGATACCGAGGAGGCCAAACAAGAACCAAACCAGTGAAAAAGGCCTACCACAGGCGTCAAACCGAAATGCACGACTTCCCATATGGCACAAAGGCCGAAATCCTCCTTGGTACAAAGACCATGAAACCCAGTAGTAATGTAAAGTAAAAGCAGTCAGATACAGGATGGCACGAAGGCCAAAAAGACTTATATAACCCTCTCAAAAGAACTCCTCTCCTTCGATAATACCCTTAATGGCATCCTTGGCGATGTCGGCACTAATCTCAAGAGTTTCTCTGTCGGATTCCGATCGAAAGTAATAAGGATGTAGTTTATCGGTATGCCATCCCTTTAGTCGAAGCCCGGTAGCATCTATCAAATTGACTTTGTCTTTCCTGGTAATATATCAAATCCGGAACGGTCTTTTCCATCTAAAATCCCAGGGATGCCCAAAAGAATCGGCAATCTGGTAATTCTGTACAAGAACTAGGTCTCCGACTTGATATGTATGTTTGGCGATCCCTTTTTTGTAGGTCTCGGCTCTCTGCTGCCAATAGTTGAGTGCTCTGTGGATAGCTTCTTGTCTTAGGCTGTCAATGCGTATTTCTCGGAGGCGGTGCGGTTGATCATGTTTTGTCTCGTTGTCGGTAACTTTTCCGGGAGCAATCAAATTGATGATTGGCGATCTAAGGTTGTACCCAAAGAGCAGCACTGCAGGAGTTAAGCCAAAGTTGCCGTAAAGGACACATGTGTTGTATGCAAATTGAGCCTGGGCGACGACGTTGACCCAATTCTTCTTTTCGTTAACCACTTTCCGAATCGTAGATTTGCAGCTTTTGATGGATCTCTCGGCTTTTCCTTGGGATTTCGCGACTCCCGGAGCTCCAAATACCCATTTGATTCCATCATCTTCTGACCATTGCAGAACTTTCTCATTGCAAAAGTTCGGACCTCTGTCGGAATGAATGACTCTGGGATATCCGTATCTCATGCAATAGGCTTCCAACGCTTTTTCTGTAGTTTGAACGTCGGCTTTCCTTGTGGTAACGATCTCCAACCATCCGGTGAAATTATCAATGATGTACAGACAGTATTCGAACCTCCTGCAAGGGTTATAGGGGCCAGAATAGTCAACCGTAATGATCTCGAACGGTTCAAGGCAGATGATCGGCCTCAAGGGTTCAGTATGAAATGGTGCGAATGGTTTGGCTTTTGACACCGGTCGCATGTCTTGGTATAGTTGTAGATATCGGACCTCATGGTTGGCCAGTAGTACCAGACGCTGACCTTGCGAAACGTCATCTCGGCTGCATAATGTTCTCCGCATGTATTATCGTGGAAAGCTTGCAAGATTTCAGGCATTGCCGAAGCCTTAGAAACCGGTTTAACCTCTCCGAACTTATTTTGGTGTACCAATCGATCTTTGTCGTCCAGGAGGAACTCTTGAGATAGATGCCTAAGTTGCCTTCTCACACCACGGGTTAGCTCTTTATTACATGATCCATTCTTCAAAAACCTGCGCAGATGCTTCCACCATTCCCTCCAATGACTACTCATACTTCCCAAAGCCACCATATGTTCCCTACCAATCGGAATCTCAGCCAGTTCTCCACTTCTCTTCTTTCCCGAATGATACTCCTCAATCGCTATCTTTTCTTCTTGCTACAATCTCACCATCAAATCTTTCAGAACTCTAGATAAACTATTCGGCACTATATTCGTTCTTCCTTCAATGTGGTATATTTCGTAATTGTACTCTTGAAGTGACAGAACCCAATTATTGAGTTTAGAGTTCTTAGAAAGGTTGGACGATTTAAAAGCTTGAGTGATTGGACGACAATCGGAGTAGAAGAAGACTTTAGACCTGAGAAGTAAGTGGCGATTCTCGGTAACAAAATGGTAAATGGCGTAAGCTTCTCTCTCCGGTTGTAACCAAGCACATTGAGTATCGTTAAGAACCATACTCAACAAGATTATCGGTCTGACTTCTCGTGCTGCATTGGAAGGATTCTGCGGAATAACGTCCAATTGACCGAACACAGCTGCTGTGCTCCAAGGCGAAGCATCAAACATGCCCACTATCGGTAGATGTGGAGTAAGTTGCTGAAGAGTTATGTCCAAGTCCAGATCTTTCTCGAGCGCCTTGAACTGATCTTGATCCTCGGATCCCCAAACGAAGTTATAATCCTCTCGGCGTATTCGAATGTTTTTCCTTCCCTTAGGCAATATTTGACCAGGCCTCGGATCTTCCAATCTCGTCCAGCCTCTAAGCTTTTGGCTCAGAAATCAAGTTTTCTCGGACAAGGAAGGAATGAATCTAGTCATGTAGCACAGACAAGCATGGATCGTTTCGATGTCTTTAGGTCCTGTAATAGGCTTCCGCATTATCGTCTTAAATTCGGAAACGAGATCAGGCGCTTTGGATATGCCATGTCTCGAAATGATATGTCCCAATGTTGCTTTCTTTTTGGCGAGTAAGGGAGATTTCCCACGGTTGATTGACATGTTGGCCTCTTGGAACCACGGAAAAACCGTGAATTCTAAAAGATCGATTGCTTGATCAATAGCCTTGTGTTCCCTCTGCAAAGGAGTTTTATCCGATTTCAACGGAAGAGCCTTTCCTGCTCCGGTCTCAACATTGTCGATGTAAACTTGGAGATTCTCTCCCTGTGTACCAGTAAAGGTTTCAACCATAAGAGTGCTGTATGTGAAAGGTGCACATTGAAGTCCGAAGGGCATATAAAGCCAATAGAAGACTCCGAGTCCCGGAACAACGAAAGCTGTCAAATGTCGTGTATTCTTATCAAGACTCATCGTGTAGAATCCGAAAAGCCATCGGTAGAGTTCAATCTCAAATTTCTGGCGATCTGTCGTAATGCTTCATTAAGGTTCTTCATCTCTCCTGCAACAGCATGCATCTGGCTGTTAAGATGGATGTAATTAATGCACATATGAGGATCAACGTTTGCTCCTTTTGATGGTAGTACGACATTTGATGTTTGTTCGATGATATCCGCTGATGTCGCTCTATGCAAGATTGGCTCCTCGATAGCACTCATTTCAGCACAATGCCTTGTTATGAACTCCATTTCTTTGGGTGAGAACGGTCTCTGATACCGGGCTTTCTTCCAGACAGCTTTCGGCAAAGGCCTCAGTATGTGTTGGCAACGTTCGAGAGAGCAGTGCCTCATCTCAGCATGTCTCAGGGCTACCCATGGCCTCATACTTGTGAGAAGGTCCACCAATGGTTTCTTTTGGACTTTGGTAACATCTTCCATGCATACCCACCAGGTGATGTCGTCAACTTGCAATTTCTCGAGTTCTTCTTCTTTTGCCGACTCTTCTGTATAACCACCAGCGACTAAAGGTTCATAAGCCTGGGCTTGTCTTGCAGTGACCTCTTCCGAACTGACTTCTTCGAATCCGGACTTTTCGAAGCCAGGAATTTCCAAGATCGGAGCAATTATTCCCTCGAATTCTTCCGAATTCACGTAATCAGTACCTCTTCACTCATTAACTTCAATCATCTTTTTTGCCATCCACTCCACGGCGAATGCATCGTCTTCCACTTCTTCCATTGATAGTTTTTTTTCTCCACCTCTTCAGTATATGCCTTTCCAAGTTCTGCTTCGAACTTTAAATCATCTTTGAAACAATAATCCTCCAGTTCGTATATTTTTCTCTCTCCGATTTGTTTCTCTTTCATTTTTCCTCTGTCTTTTCTTCCTATTCGATTTCCTCCTCTTCTTTGAAATACGACCGATCTTCTACCATCACTCTTGCACATTTCGTTAGATGTTTCTTCTCAATCTCGATCTCTTTCTTTGTTGGGTGGATCGCTGCAGCGGAAGCAATCAATTTTTCTTTAGAAGGAACCGAATCCTTGGCCAACCAGTGATGATCACCAACGTACTTGTTTGCGTGGATGATGACCGGTACCCCGGACAAAGTAGGAACCATCATGTAGTTGTGCCTCATGCTGATCATGGTATTAAACGATGCTAGGAACAGTTTTGATGAAAGTCATTCCGTGTTCAAGATGTTTTCTCCCAAGATATAAAGGACCTCTTTCGCCGTAACTCTTTGATCAAAGTCGAGTTCTGCGATAAGATACCCCTTCGTCGTAGTTTTTCCCCCGACTCCTCTGATGTTGAGGGATCTGTCGTATTTGATTGACATCTCAGTATTGGCCTCCAGGATGTTCTGTGCTAGGCTTAAAGTTATCAGAGTAACTTCGGCTCCGCAGTCAACCAGAAGGTCGTGAAGATACAGTTCTCCGACAGAGGCTGCCATCCGAATTGAGGGTCCATAACTTATAGCAGCATCAATGATTGGGCGGGCTTCATCAATGCCTTGAGGAACGGCTTCATCAAAAAGACTTTTGAAAAGTTCTTCTGGAGTTCCATGCCAGATGTCTCGATTGCGGAGTCTTCGAACCGGAGATCGAGAGTTCTCCTCCGGCTCAAATTGTGCTTCTTCTGGTTGAGTCCGAGATCGAACTTGCCGTCTAGAAGGATGCCTCGCAGGGGGGCACCCTCCTTGGTTTCAATCGTAGGGTCGGGAAATAGATATTTGAGGATGCACTTTCGAGAAGTTGGGGAACTTCATTTATTTATTTATTTATTCATCATACAGCATGCAGCCCGCAGGCTATGGCCGGTGAGGTACAAACAAATAACAAGAACAAGAACAACAAATGAAACCGAACAAAGGAAAAACGAAAAACCCCTGGCTAGGTAGCACCGCTCGCAGTCCCCTATCACCCCTGCTCTAGTTACAAAGAAATTTCAGATAAATCATAGCGGTTTGTAACACGCTTCATACAATAATAAAATATCTGTCAGTCTCATTCGGCTTGGTCCTGCATATCATGCGGGTTCTCCCCCTGGAGTTTACCCTCCTCCTCCCTTCCCCGTTCAAATTGCATCCTCCTCTCAACTCTCTGCTTCTCCTTCCTTTCATCATCATCCTCCCATCATCCCCTACTCTCACTCTGATGTTCCTCCACCTATCGTGGACAGTTCCCTGTCTGCAATTCGGATGTTACCCTGCCCAAGGTGTTCATCATCACGGAATTGGCCCAGGTACCATCTTCGAGTAGCATATGTGTGTCGTGCAGAAAATGTTTCAAAGGTTGCATTGCTTTGTCGTATAAAGAAATGCTTCCAGAGATATCGAGGGTGTACAACACCAATTCTTTCTGCATGATTTGTCTTTCGCATCGGTATAAAGGGCATCTTAGCACAAGATGTTCCGGTTGTTGTTGGAAATATTGGGATAGTGACAAGGATTAGTCAAGTTTGTATTTTCTTTTCATGTTTTTCGGATGTTAAAGATAAGTTTAGAACGGACAAAAAGCCGCAGTATCACAAGCGCTTATCATAAAGATGCGCTCGTATTCTTATATTACAGAATTACGTAGTCATAAAGACTCGTATTCTATATTAATTACAGGGTTGTATATGACTCACATTACACCAACGATTACGCCATCGATCACACCATCGATTACGCCATCGATCACACCATAGTAACTATGACTCATAGTTACCACACCATCTACGAAATGACTCCTTTTTCAGGGTCAACGCGATGCCCATCAGCTTTTCTTTTCTTTAGAACGAACGCTGGTTTATGTATAAAAGACGGTGGTTTCCCACCTCTGTAGATAGTTTTTTCTATATCGCAACATACAGTTAGATAGCAATACTACAGTTTGCCCTCTATCCTCCTGAAGCTTAACATCTTCCGACATTCTTCCGCTTGATTCTATTCTTTATGACTGATATTCCTTCTCGGACCTAGAGTCAGAATACACAAGACCCGAATCACCTTCAACTTTGGACGAGTTCAGTTTATATCTCTCTTCTATTCACGCAAGACTTAGAAGAGAGTACCGACCTCGTTCATCTCGATAGGTTATGAGCCCGGACAGCTAAATGTCAAGAGCCTACATCGTCTGTAACAACTGCGACGGACTCTACTGTTACTGTTCCGACTCAGATCTCGAAGTTAGATATACTTGGGGATTCGAACCCTTGACACCAGTATCCTACCCTCCTACGATCCTTCACAATTCCATTGGAACAGACGAAGACGGATACGTAGAATTCTGGTTCGACACTTTCGAAGAATTACACCTGAATACCAACAGTGTTTGTGCATCTTCGACATCATCTCTCACTTCTCATTGCTCAAGACACCTGAAAACGTGGTAAATGAGCGATTCCGAAGAAGAGTACCCACAACTACCTCCCAATATCTTCGCAGCCTCAGCAGGTATTCACAAATCCAATACCACCTTCGTCACACCTCCCTTTACCTCCATCGCCCAATGCCCGCATCTGGAGAAGCATCCGGCAAGCAACCTGAGTTTAGTTTTTCGTCAAGAATCAAAGCAGACGTCATCGACAAACCTGCCAGTGTAAAACTTGACAACATCAAAGTACTTGAAGGACAGTCCAATTACAATGTGTGGGCGCGACCATGGTTATTATTCTTAAAGGGATGAAGTGTTATGAAGTAGTGGTGGAAGGATTAACACCTGCAGATGATACCGATAGAAAAGAAGTAGCAGCATACGATCATCTATGCTACCAAGCACAGACCATTTTCATCCAAGTGGTTTCCAGCGACATTCTCGAAAAAATTGTCGAACTTGGATCACCCCATACGATGTGGACATGGCTGCGCACCGAATATTACCGAGACACTGCTTACGCATTTGTCTATCAAATCACAACCTTTACCTCCCTCTCCTCCTCCTATACAACCTCCTCCTCACTCTCCGACTTTATCACCAAGTTCGAAACAGAATGGCGCAATTTACAGAAACTTGCAAAAGCATCAAAAGACACCTATCGCAAGAATTTTGCCGCCTTTCTCGACGAAGACAAAGCTAAGAGAGACTTTCTCCTCGGATTCCTGTACAACATCATCAAAATGTTGTCGACAATCTCACAACAAAGGACGACTTAACCTTTGCCGATGTAAAGAAAAGACTCATCGACATGTCTCCTACAATCACTGGTTCCTCCGAAACTGCCTTCAACAGTTCAACATCAAAAAATGGAAAAAACAAGAAAACAAAAGACCGAAAAGAAATCTGAAGTTAAGGATTGTACCTGGTGTGCAAAACATAACCCCGGAAAATCCACGGTCATACTTGGAATGATTGTTTCCGCCTCAAAAAACACAATGAGGAAAAGAAGAAGGAAACCAAAGATACAAGCAAGAAAGAAGAAGCAAACGTCACTACCGAAACTCAACAAGTAAGAATCAAATCCTTCTATTTCGACACGGCCTGTACCTCACACATGACCCCTTTTCCAGACAGACTCCAAAACTTCAAAACATGTTCCGGACTTGTAGAGTCCAGTTCAAAACAACAAATGGAGATCAAGGGAAAGGAGATATTGTGATGGACTGTGTTCTTAAAGATGGATCGGTTTCAACTTTTGCGTTCGCGATGTTCTTTATGTTCCTCAATTGGGAAAGCTCTTATTTCTTGGAGAAAGTTACGAAACATTACAAAAAGGTTGGAGAAGGAGATTATATTTCGGTTATGAAAAACGATAAAACAATGTTTGAAGCAAAGTTTGACGGACACCTGTTCAAATACCTGAAGTGAATCATTCAGCTTATGCTACTTACGAGTTCTGGCATCAAGCTTTAGGACATACTAATTAAATCCTAAGCTGTACGATGTTGACCTACCAGCAAAACCTAAAGATTTTCACTGCGACTCTGCACCAAGCAAAATTAACAAAATCACCTCGCCCTTCAACTATCGATAAAAATCGAAAGAAGCTTGATCTGATTCATTCAGATCTGTCAGGACCATTTTCAGTTTCCTCCTACGGAGGATCTCTCTACTACATCACCTTAATCGATGATGCTACTCGATACGCCTGGGTTAAGTTCATGAAAAAGAAGTCAAGCACCACACAAATTCTTAAAGATTTTGTTACTGAGCTAGAACTTCAAATTCAAAACACCCAAAAGTTTCGAACCGACAATGGTGGAGAATACGTTTCAAACGAACTGAAAGATTACCTAAGACAGAAGGGGATAGTTCATCAATTCACTCCCCCTTACTCTCCTGAATCAATGGCGTGGCTGAAAGACTCAATCGAACAATAGGAGAATCACTTCGAGCTATGCTTGAAAGCGCTCCTACGTACGACAAAAGACTTTGGGCAGAAGCAGTTTCAACTTCAGTATACCTCAAGAACCGACAACCTCATTCGGCAGTTAAAGATCAAACTCCTTATGAAGCCTTCCACGTAATAAACCCTCGATCAGCATCTTAAACCCTTTGGCAGTGAATGTTATATACATATCCCTAAACAGCAACGACTTGCGGGAACAAAACTTCAACCAAGGGCACAAAGAGCAATTCTCACTGGATACGCAAACGACGACCATCACTACAGAGTTCACCTACCTGAATCCAAACACACATTGTCACCAATGATATCTTCTTCCCTCCGTCAAAGACAGAAGGGGATTCATCATACGATAAATCCTCATATGCAAAACTAAAATCAATACCTCGAACCTCAATTGAACACGATCTGACAATGAAAAATTCCCTCCGATGAAATGTGGATAGCATGGATGGAACGGAATCCCTCAGAAACCAGAAAGTTATTCGACCAAGGCAATGAAGACGTTATGAGATTAGTTGTACAACAATATGATCAAGGACAACGATCAGGATTTCTAGGCCCAGACTACTGGACATTCGAATTAGATGAAGATCATGAATCAATTCACACTCCTCAACGACAAAGCCATTTCTTTACCGAACCTCCAGAAGAAGTCAAACTCAACCTCCCCCCTCGCCTCCTCAAGAGCAATACCACCACCAACTTCATGGTGGTGATAACTCTTCCACAGAGCAACAATCACAACTACAAGTTACCGATGTTGCTCAACAACACCCCACTACGGGTGTTACCACAAGAGCGGGAAGACAAGTTAGACCTCCCAGAGAATGGTGGAGAATAGAAACTCAGAACGAGCAAGTTCTTGATAGAACAATGCGCGATGCTGATGAAATATCTCTCTCCCTGGACTCCGAAGAAAGCTTACTCACATCAATAATTATTGAAGAACCTCAAACGCTTTGACAAGCCAAATCCTCACCAGATTGGTCGGAATGGAAAGTCGCAATCAACGAAGAACTTCAATCACTCAAAGACAATGATGTGTGGGAAGTAGTACCCAAACCAACAAATCGTAAGATTGTTGATTGCCGTTGGGTATTCAAGATCAAAACAGACGCCAAAGGAGAAGTTCAACGATACAAATCTAGACTAGTTGCAAAAGGATTTAGTCAAATTCACGGTCCTGACTACGACGAAATCTTTTCACCTGTTGTTCGTTACGATTCTCTAAGACTACTGTTAGCCATTGCCGCCTGCAAAGGGTGGAAACCTCATCAACTCGATGTCAAGACAGCATTCCTTTATGGCATATTAAAGGAAGAAATCTATATGCATCTACCTGAAGGCAGCAGGATAGATGGAAAAGTCGCCAAATTAAAAAAGTGTATCTACGGACTGAAACAATCACCTCGAGAATGGTACCATAGATTGATTGAGTACCTAATCCCCTACGGTTTTGTTATCACTGCTTTTGATCCCTGTGTTCTCGTTCACGAATCAGGAGATCTATTTATTGCTATTTATGTGGACGATATTACTATGTATGGAGAAACCGGAGCCTTGAAAGACCAAACCATCGGAATACTGAAAAGTGAATTAAAAGTTAACGACATGGGGTTATTACATTGGCTGCTCGGAATCAACATTACATTTACAGATGCTGGAATCACTCTCTCCCAAACAGCATTCATTGAGAAAATACTGAAGAGATTTGGATTGAACGATTGTAAATCAGTTTCAACTCCTATCGACCCAAATCATAGGTTGACAAGGAATCTTGAACAAACTGATGATAAAACAACGAAATCATATCAACAAATCATCGGTTCTCTCATGTATCTAGTTACTGGGACCAGACCTGACCTCGCATACACTATTACCCATCTCTCTCAATTCAATACAAATCCCTCCGTTACACATATGGCCGCCGCCAAAAGAGTTCTTCGATACCTTCAAGGAAGCAAAGAGTTAGCCCTCTTTTATCCCTGGAAATCACCTCTCAAACTTACGGCTTATTCTGATGCATCATATGGAAACGATCTCGACTCAAGACGAAGCTTTTCTGGATATCTATTTCAACTTGGAGACTCGACAATCTCATGGCGTTCTCGCAAGCAACGGTCCGTCGCAACTTCCACCTGTGAAGCTGAGTATATGGCCCTTTCCTTGACTACGAAACACCACCTCTGGTTACAACGAGGACTCAAAGAGTTGTTAAAACACGATATTCCAAATGCAGTTATGAGCGACTCAAATGCTGCCATCGACATTACGAATAATCCTAAAATCAACGACCGATCAAAACACATCGACATAGCCTATCACTTCACGCGAGAGCAAGTTGAAGCTGGAATTATCACAGTGTTATATGTTCAGTCTAGTGAAAATATTGCGGATATATGTACAAAGGGACTGTCACGAGAAATATTGGAACCTTTATGTAAGAAATTTTTCTGTACAAAATGAGAAGGGGTGTTGGAAATATTGGGATAGTGACAAGGATTAGTCAAGTTTGTATTTTCTTTTTCATGTTTTTCGGATGTTAAAGATAAGTTTTAGAACGGACAAAAAGCCGCAGTATCACAAAGCTCTTATCATAAAGATTGCGCTCGTATTCTTTATATTACAGAAGATACTTAGTCATAAAGACTCGTATTCTATATTAATTACAGGGTTGTATATGACTCACATTACACCAACGATTACGCCATCGATCACACCATCGATTACGCCATCGATTACATTATAGTAACTATGACTCATAGTTACCACACCATCTACGAAATGACTCCTTTTTCAGGGTCAACGAGATGCCCATCAGCTTTTTCTTTCTTTTTGAACGAACGCTGGTTTATGTATAAAAGACGGTGGTTTCCCACCTTTGTAGATAGTTTTTTCTATATCGCAACATACAGTTAGATAGCAATACTACAGTTTGCCCTCTATCCTCCTGAAGCTTAACATCTTCCGACATTCTTCCGCTTAAATTCTATTCTTTACTATTTCATGACTATATTCCTTCTCGGACCTAGAGTCAGAATACACAAGACCCGAATTACCTTCAACTTTGGACGAGTTCAGTTTATTATCTCTCTTTCTATTCACGCAAGACTTAGAAAAGAGTACCGACCTCGTTCATCTCGACACGGAAGTATCCATGTCCAGTTCGTAGTTGGGTGACAGTAGATGCAAACTGGCGGTTACCACTTCTGAAAATATTGTCTGGTTTGGTACGGAATGTTCCAATATAGTTCTTTCCTTTCGCGGGATGTCGCATCCACCAATCCCCCATTTCTGCATTTTTGCTGCTCGGGTTACCCTCTTGAGGTACGATAATGAGGTGTTATAGTAGGTAGGTGGTTATTCCACAGTGGACTTTTTTGCCAACTTATCGGCAAGTTCGTTTCCAGGTACATCTGTATGGCCAGGAACCCATTGTACTGTGATAGTAGTTTTGAGTGCATGGAGGTTATTGGCAATGTTGGAGAGTGCCAGGGAAGTGGACTGTCCAGGGGCGGGTTTGAGAGTATTAAGACGTCATATGGCAGCTTGATTGTCTGTGAAAATCCATACATGTCTTTTGGTGAGGTTATTACGTTGACAGATCTGAAAGCATTTCTGTGCAGCTTTAAGAATACCAAGTAATTCAGCATCATAAACTTCCTGTTGATGGCCCATTGGATAGGTTGCTTCAATGACATCTTCTCCTGTCATTTCAACTACTGTTCCTGCGCCAATATTTTCGTTCAACATAGATCGATCTGAATCACAAACAATATTGCGGTCATCCAGTTTCAACATTGTATACTGGGCTTCGTGGGCTTTGGCTTCCTCTTCCTTTGAACGAGGATTAATTTGTGTTTTGACTCTACTTTCAATCCATGGTGGACAGGCTTTGGTTGAATAGGTTTCAATCTCCGAGCTGTTGGAAATCCATGGACTGTGGGTTGATAAGGTTTGGATAAGACGTGTTTCAAATTTGCGGTTATTATGTTGCATACTGTCCCATGAAATCCAGGGTCCGGTTGTGTTACTAGATTCTGGGGTTTCATGAAATGGAGGGAAAGTTACTGGACAACGTTGTCGAATGGGATGCATTTCGGGAAACGTAAGTATTCGAATTGCATATTTTCGTCGCATGTGATTAAGTCGAACAGCTACTGGTGGCAGGGCTGCTTCATTGTGTATCGCTATTGTTGGGGATGTGCGGAAGGCTCCAAGGATGAACCGAAGTGCCATATTTTGAACTGTTTCGAATTTCTGTTGATATGTTGCTTGGCCCATCCACCAGACTTCAGCTCCAAAGTCGCAGACAGGTACAACACACGCATTGTATAGTTGGCGGACTGCACTTGGGGTTAGTCCTGATTCTGTATTGGCTAGTGATTTGAGGGCTCCAAGGGCTCTTTTGCCGCTTGCCGCCTTCAGCATGACATGGTGTTTGAAGTTGATTCTTCTATCAAACCAAATACCAATCCACCTTACCACATCTGGGCCAATGCCTTTTGTGCCGGGGGAAATGGTAGTACCATTGGGTAGGGTGATCTTTTCGTCATCGGAGGTATCACCGTTTCGTTTATTGTGGAAGTGCCTCATTTCTGACTTTGAGTCATCAAATCGTACCGCATTGTTTTCTGCCCATTTGAAAGCTGTCCGTGCAGCCGGAAGTTGGGGAACATTTGAGTAAGGAGATCAAGTTGATTTGTGGCTTCAAAGACTTCAGCCATTCTGTAGGATCCCAAACTCCGGGGAGATATCCGCGTTCGTCCGGTTCGGGGAATAACGTATCAGCATCGCCTCTTCGTGCATTTGGGCGACCTCCGGCGGGATAAACTCCTTGGTATTTGAGTTCTCGGGAAACAGTCTGAATAAATGTTTCTTTCGCGGGCTTTGTATCGACTTCGTTATTGTTTACCGTGGCTGTAAGTCCATTGATTGAATAGTCAAGGCCAGGATACATGAAGGTGCACTCATCATCAGACTAGGCCGCTGATCCTCGGGGTTCTGACGAAGAGGCTTTTGGAAGGATCTACACTTCTCCTGTAAACCATCCTTTGTTCTTGGCTGATTCGAGTTGAGACTCGTATTTCTCATCCGCCGGAATTTCTTTTTGCT
This sequence comes from Trichophaea hybrida, assembly GCA_015178995.1. Classification (NCBI taxonomy): domain Eukaryota; kingdom Fungi; phylum Ascomycota; class Pezizomycetes; order Pezizales; family Pyronemataceae; genus Trichophaea; species Trichophaea hybrida. The sequence continues at coordinate 93,983 of WHVE01000388.1, read as the reverse complement.
GCCTGAGACGTTCACGCTCATTCCAGTTTCGACGAGCTTCTGGACATGCACTGGTACTATGACCAAGCTCCCAGCAGTTCCAACATCTAAACGATCTATTCGATTCTCCTTTTATTGGCTTATGATCCTTCTTTTTCGCATCGTCTGAATTTGCCCATCTCTTTTGAGCTTCCAAGTTCAGGTTGGTAAGCTGTCTCTGCTCTTGTAATTCCCGTTCTAATTTTGCACATTTATCTGTGAGCTCCCGATACATCTTGGCTGACTTTTCAATGTCCATATTCTCGCTACACCTGAGAATAGGATCCGGATTCCTGTGCGCTGCATCGTATGCAATAAGTTTTTTCTTGAGATCGCGTAATTCAAGATCTCGCCCCTCCGGATCGGAATCCGTGAGCTTCTTTGCTCTGGATATGGCCCAAGGGTACTCTCTCCATCAGCAGGGTTTGATAGGTATACTTCTCTAAACGGGTTCTTCCCATGATCTTATCTATCTCAGAGATAGGCTTTTCAACTGTCTTGTCAGGGGAATACTTTATTGTTTGGATCTTATTGATGATCTGTATAGACGTCTTGATTGTGGGAGTAAACTTAATCTCCAACTTGGCTTTGAGCCTATCGTAAGTATCGACTTCCGTCGGTTCTTGCTCATCAAGCCAAGTTGATGGACCAACGAATGCCATCCAATCTCGACCTTTAGCCGGCGGATTAATTGGGTCGTGTAGTGCTGCAGAAAGACAGAGCAAAAAGTTGTCGGGTGTGGTCTGCGGGTTAGCAGCCATCAACTGGTTTCTGGCTAATTCGAATTTCTTGAGGAATCCTTCAACCGGGGTGGTGCCTTTGTATTTCATTGTGTGAAGCATGCTGAGATACAAAATCTCATTTCGAACTGCGGCGGCTGCATGGGCAGCCATTGTTTCGTTTTCTAATTCGGGTTCAGTATTGGGTTCTGTATTGGGTTCGGTATTGGGTTCTGTATTGCGTTCTGTAAGATCCTGGTTGCCGTCATAGTTTTCTCCGTAGTGATACTGGTAGTGGTGTTCGTACTCGTTGAGTGGGACGTTGTTGAGGTCGAGGTATCTGAGAAGTTGTCGCTTAGGTGCTCGGCACTCTCTCTCCCAATCTTCAACTTCTTCTTCGTATGCGCTGGAGACCTCTTCGAACCAAACCTCTCGGTCGTTGTTGTATTCGAATTGTAGATCTGATGTGAAGATTCTCTGGTCTGGGGCTGTAGGCTTTGCCCTGAGTCAAGGAGTTGTGAATGGAGCCGTTTCGAATGATTCTTCGGGGGTATTGAATAATGGTGGTTCGGGGATGACCTCTTTCTCCTCTTCCGGTTCAAGAGTTGAAGTCTCAGTAAATCTAGGGGCGTCGAAGATGCACTGATCGGGTCTGGCAATCAATGATGAACGTGATTCGCTGGATGGTGTGTAATGAGCGGGAGGGAATGCTGCGGGAATTGTGGAAACCAAACGACGGAGTGAATCCTCTCTGTTAGGAAGTCAGACGATCTGACTATTGTTCGGGGTATTTCCTGCGAGGTCTGGGTAGCTGACGAGGCCAAACCAACCTCTGTAGGCCTCTAGTAACTCGGCCCACTTCTCTCTTGGTAAATCTTGGTTGTAAAGTCGTTCGAGTGCTATGGCGATAGCTTTCGTCGCAACTTTTTGGTCGGGGTAATTAATGAGGTGTTTGGAGGCGTGTTCTAAGTCGGTGTTCAAAAAGAAACCTTGTTTTCCGTCACTTTGAAACTGGGTAACGATGTAGGCTGATCCTTCGAGGAGAAACTGTTCGAAGCTTCTATGGGTAGCCACAATTGCTTTACTTTGACCGAGTGTTGCGACACCCGGCTGTCGGAGAGTGAAAGCGTAGCCAAGCTTGTCGGAACGATTGTGAAATGGACGGAAACGAAGGACGGAACAGACTTTCTTCGATCGAGTGTAGCGACACTCGACTGTCGGAAAGCGAAAGCTTGTCGAAGCTTGTTGGAAATGATTGCGAAACGGACTGAAACGCAAGACGGAGCGGACAGAAACGAAAGGCAGAGCGGTCTGCTTGATCTCTCTGGGTCCCTGCTGTGGTCACCAGTTTGCCGGGACGTCGTTCTTTAGAGAGTAAAACAGAGGCTCTTTTCGGTGATCCGAAGCGATGATGATTGTCTATTGAATGACAGCTAGAACCCAGGTACGACGAGAGCTTTGAAACTGCGCTAAGCCCAATCAGGCCAAGCACACCCGCCGAGCCTCAACTTTAACATGACCACCCGATATCACTCGACACAACGCAATGCCGAGTTATGCAATTGGTCGTCCATGACTCGCCCGAGTGGCTCAAAGAAGTAGCAGCAGAGACCAGTGCTGACTCTTGGAGCAAGGACATTGTGCAGATATTGAAGTCCGAGGATCAAGAACACCCACCAAGGGCATGCACCCCAGCAACCATACGGATGGCTTGGGCTCATCGTCATCAATTCGCCCTGGATAACGGCTGGTTGTAGCTTGACCATCAAAAACAAGACCCAGATCGCCACAAGGACAAGCCTTGCCATCTGAATACCCCAATGACCGTACATCACTACATACTCTGTGAAGTAAAGGACACGACAGTAGGAGGGCGCTTTGGAGCAGCTAAAACGTACATGGCACTTTGGCAACGTTTCTTTTGGCATGCGATGTGGATGGGAGTACAAAAGTCTATACAAGAATCCGACACATTTGCACAGCTTAACCAGCGAGCAGGAAATGTTGCAGGGCTGTTGAGACCTCTGCCAGTCGCGAAAAGCCGGAGGGAACAGATAGCAGTGGATTTTATTACTGATGTGTCAATCTCAGCAAGAGGAAAAGATTGTATCGTCACATTTGTTGATCCCTTTTCGAAACGAGCTCACTGGGTACCATGCACACAAACGATATATGCTGCTGGCTTCGCACAACTGCTTTTGGAAGCTATCATACGAATTCACTGCGTTCCATGCAAGATCGTCAGCGACAGAGATGACTGTTTCACATCAGATTTCTGGACAGAGGTGAGTGAGCGGTTGCAAACTAAATTGTTAATGTCGACTGCTTTCCACCCACAAACAGATGGTATATAAGAGATCACAAATAAACAAGTCACGAGATACCTGCAGGCCTTTGCCACACACCACCAGGCTGGATGGGACGATATGCTGCCATTGGCGGTGTACACATATAATGCTTCTATAATTTCGTCCACCAACCAGAGTCCTTTTGAGTTGGATTTGGGATATGCACCTTCCATTCCACTTGATTTCGTGGCTGGCCGATGAGAGGAGATGCAAAGCTTGAAAGGTGCAGAGTTTGTCGAACAATTGTGAGCTTTGTTCCTTGATGCCCAGGACTGTCTACCAGAGACTCAAGATAGTCAAGCAGCTGAAGCAAATAAGAGCCGGAGGCGATGCACCATGGAAGTTGGAGACCTCGTAATGTTGAGTACTGAAGACCTGCCGATTACATACGCAAACCAAGACCGTTCTCGTCGCAAGTTACAACACCCGTGGGCAGGATCCTACAAGATCATCAAGTTCCGGGGGCAAAATGCAGTCGAATTTGAATTACCAGCAGATATGACGATCAACGATACAGTAAATGTCAGCAGACTCAAGCAGTACACCGCCGATCTGGCGCAGAAAAGGCCTCCTCCTCCTCCTGTACGAACTGTAAAAGATCAAGATGGCATGATTCAGCGTTCATATGCAGTGGAAGCAATTATCTCACATAAGCAGGCACCAGGTGTCAAAGGCGGCTACAAGTATTAAATCAAATGTGAAGGCTACAATGATCATGAAATGACATGGAAACCAGCCGCCAATCCCTCAAAAGCAAAGCAAATGCTTGACGACTACAAAAAACAAAATGGTTTGGGAGAAACGAAGGTTAAACAGAAAAGAAAGGGCTAGAAGCCACGGAGTCATTGGCCATTGGTTGCACCTGGCCACAGTGTAGATGGCAATTGGTTGAACCTTGCCGCGGTGTCGATGGCAATTGGATTTTGTTTGGTTATGTTGTTCTTCGAGTTGTTTGAGTGTGCCCGATATGCCGAGGAGTCGAGGCATGGGAGCGTCGGTTTGTGGGTTTGTTTCAGGTGAACATCTTGTTTTTCGAGAAGTATCTCGAATTTGGAAGGAGGGATACAATGTTCTAGTCAGTTCGATGAGTATGTTGCTCCGTGGAGTGACTGGTCAGTTCATGGAGTCCCACCTTCCACAAATTAACCAGTCAGATCAGTGTTCCATGATCTGACTGGCGTATAATACACACTACTCATGACAAAAATTATTACTGCATCTCTCAACACCATGGCGCAACTACAATTACACTATGCTCGATGTCATCATCTGGTACCTAAGCTGCTGAGAAGCTCTTGTTCTCTTCCTTCACATTCCTCATCGTCCACACTTTTCTCATTCCCACTGAAATTTTCGCTCTCACTGTTATCTTCTCCCTCGCTGTCCTCTCTCTATATGCATAATTCACCGCTCTATCACCTCAAAGTCTCCAATTTACCATATCTCCAATATTGATAGAATGGTTGCGGAAAAACATCAATTATCGGTGTTTTTTGAGTGTGTTTTCAAAGCTGCACGATCAATTTTAAAGATATGGTAAATCAAAGACCGGAAATCGCAAGAGCGATGTATTTTGAATGTTACATACTAGCAACGAAGGCGGCTTCGCTGCCTTGAGGTCAGATTTGAACCAGTGTGTATCTGCTATTGGGCGTCGAGTATTTTCTTGGTGCCGGGATGCAAGCAAGTTGATTGGTCAGTGTGGATGCTAGCATGGTTGGGTACATCGAAGAGTGAAAGCAGAGGGCAAGAGGGAAATAAAGATACCCTACGAACAAAGGTAATCACCAATCCTCCACCTAATTGGGTGTGTCAATGTGCTGTTTTAGAGAAGAAAGAGAAAGAAGGAAAGAGGTTGATTCTAATTTCTTTGTGCTAAAAGGAGCTATCTGTCTATCTATTGGTGCGGCCCTGTATATATTGTTGACAGTAGATGTTTGACATCACTCGGAGTTTAGTCCGGGATCATTCGACGTCACTCAGTGGTGTCTCCGGTGGCAGCCCCAGGCAGTTCCGGATCTCAAGCCATTATGCCACCAAGCCATGGAGCAGGCTCTGAGCACTTCCGGACTGAGCATTTCTGCCCCAAGCATTTCTGGCTCTTAGCCCGGGTATAATATTTGGTATCTGGCGATGCTTTGCCTTTTCTCTATATAGGTAGATTGTTTTCTCTTGTTCTTAGATCTTTAGACTGTGTACAACAAACAATCACTTTACACTGCTCTAAACATATATTGTCCTGACTCCACCACCCCTTCATCCTTGCTTTCTCACCATGCCTGTTGAATGCGATCTGGACGGACTGGCTCTGGGCTGGCTGGACACGATGTGGATGGGCAGGACACAATCTGGATGGACTGGCTGGGGAGGATCGGGACGGATAGGCATGCGACTCGCTGGACACAAGCTCGACGGGTAGGATTTCGGCTCGTTGGACACGATCTGGACTGATTAGCTCTCGGCTGACTGGACACGATGTGGACTGACTGGCTCTCGGCCAGCTGGAGAGGATCTGGACGGGGTGGCTCTAGACTGGCTGGAGACGATCGACACGGGCTGGCTCTCCGCTTGCTGGATACCATCTCGATTGGCTGGCATTTGGCTGGCTAGACATCATCTGGATGGATTGGCTCTCGGCTGGCTGGACACGCTTGAGGCGGGCTAGCTTTCGGTTAGCTGGCCACAATATGAATGGATTAACACTCAGCCAACTGGAGACGATTGAGACGGGGTGACTGGGGGCTGGCTGGACATGATCTGGGTGGGCTCGCTCTGGGCTGGCTTGACACGATATAGACAGACTGGTTGGAGGCTGGCTGCAGATGATCTGCACTGGCTGGCTCTGGGCTGACAGGAGATAATCAGGACGGGCAGGCTGGAGGCTGGCTGGGCATGATCTGAACGAACTGGCTGGACACAATCGAGGCGGACTGACTGGAGGCTGGTTGGACACCATCTCGACGGGCTGGCTGGAGGCGATCTGGCCGGGCTGGCTTTTGGCTGGCTTGCACACAATCGGGACAGGTTGGCTTTCGGCTGGCTGGACAGGATTTGGACGGACTGGCTCTCAGCTGGCTGGAGACAATCGAGACTGGCTTACTGGGTACTGACTGGGTGCTGACTGGGCGCGATCTGGACGGGCTGGCTCTCGGATGGATGGCCACGATCAAGGCAGGCTGACTTTCGGTTGGCTGGACACGATATGCATGGAATAGTTCACAGCTAGCTGGAAACGATCGAGATGGGCTGACTGAATACGATCTGAACGGGCTGGCTCGATACAATTTAGGCTGATCAGCTCTCAGCTGGCTGGACATTATGTGGATGGATTTGCTCTCGGCTAGTGGGACATGATCTGGATGGACTGACTGTCCGCTGGCTGGAGACGATCTGGATGGGCTGGCTGAATACGATCTGGACAGGCTGGGCGGATACCATCCAGACGGATTAGCTCTCGGCTGGCTGGCACGATGTGGACGGACTGGCACTTGGCTGACTGGACATGATCTCGACAGGCTGGCTGGGTACTTGCTATGGTGCTTATAGTGCTGAGTATGGAAACCAAAAACCGATGGTCGGCCGACAGTGAAACCCAATAGACATGGAAAGATGATAGGCGCGATGCGAGAGTTTGAGTCGGACTTGCTTCAGACCAATGAAACGAAGGCTTTGAGTACATAAACCAAAAACCGTGAGACTGTGGATGAAAGCTGAAACGAATTGCATAAAATAGCATGTATTATAAATTGAATATGTAAGCGAAAATGAAATGTTGTAGAGCAGAGGAAATGTTGTTTGAAAAAGAAACATACGGGAGAGCAATGCCATGGAGGTGTTCAGGGTCCTGTCATACTCTAGCTAGAGTAAATACAGTATGAATAAACAACAACAACAGAGCAATGCCATGCTTTATAACTCAAAAATCGTGAGCAAAGCGCACGACGACAGAGGTGACAATCAAGGTCGACATAGAGGTTATGCACTGCGGAAGCAAGATCAGAAAGCTCACGAAACATTTCAAGAAAACATAATGAGGCCGCGAAGCACAATGATTCGACCATCGAACACAACATATAAAGTACGATGCCGTTTGAAGGCCAATCATTTCGCTGGGATCCATGTTGTGGCTAGCTGCGGCGAGTGAAATGATTCATTGATTGAACGACGCAACACAGAACATACGATGGTGTTGAGACTCCATAGGAGCGACGTTCGCAGGGCAATCATTGTGCTTGGATCCATGTCTTGGCTAGTTGCGGCGGGTGAAATGATTCATCGATCGAACGATGCAACACAGAACATACGATGGTGTTGAGACACCGTAGGAGCGACGTTCGGATGCCAAACGTTGTGCTTGGATCCATGTCTTCGCTAACTGCAGCGAGTGAAATGATTCAACGATCGAACGACGCAAAACAGAACGTACGCTGGAGTTGAGACTCTGTAGGAGTGACGTTCACAGGCCATTTATTTTGCTTGCATCCATGTCATGGCTAGCTGCGGTGAGTGAGATGATTCAACGATCGAACCACGCAACACAGAATGTATGATGGAGTTGAGACTCCATAGGAGCGACGTTCGAAGGCCATTAGTTGTGCTTGGATCCATGTCTTTGCTAGGCGCTGTGGGTGAAATGATTTAACGATCGAACGACGCAACACTGAGCGCACGATGGAGTTGGGACTCTGTAGGAGTGACATTCATCATTGTGCTTGCATACATGTATTGGCTAGCTGCGGTGAGTGAAATCATTCGATAATCGAACAACGCAACACAGAGTGTACCATGAAGTTGACACTCCGTAAGAGCGACGTTCGAAGGCCAATCATTTGCTTGCATTCATGTCTTGGAATTCAAGTAATCGGCAAGATAGCATCCATGTCTTGGAATTCACGTAAGCGGCGAGATGGCCAATGGGATGCGGTGAGAATCTCAGCCTCTTCGGAAAAAAGATCGCACCAATCAGAATGCTTCGTGCGGACATTGCATGGTCACATACACCTCTATGTCTTTATAATATACATTTCTTGGTGATTGGACAAATACTCGCAGACTTAATTAGACTAAAATATATTTGCAACAGGTATTGTTGATGTGGCACTCCGTGAAATAACTGGTCAGCCCAGGGAGTGTGTGCACTCACCGAACTGACTAGTCAGTCCACGGAGCCCAGTTACTCCATGGGTTGACCGGTCACTCCACGGAGCAACATCCTCCACGAACTGACTAGAACATATAATGTAGAGACAGGAAAGTGGTCGACTTAAGGTGCGGCTCTGCAGAGGGCACGGGCCAGAAGGGGATACGTACGCACCAACTATGTTAGGGCGAAGGAGGAGACATGTCGATCGCTTAGCAGAAAGAAGAGACTATCACACTTTCATACTACTACATGAACGAGTCAGCAAGAAGGATCACCGGAATGCTCAAGTCATCACCGATAGTCCCATTAGCCAAGGAGGCAGGAATCAGACCAGCAGTGTCGCTTCTCAACAACAGGGCCAGGCAATTTGCCAAAAGACTGCTCGAAATGCCAGATGGAAAAGGAGGAGGAAGGTGTATGAAAGGAAATTCGAGTCTGGAACGGAGATTATGAGAGAAGGTGGGGGTGAGTGGCGAGGTAGAGAAGAGCACTCTCCCCGAATTCAATACCAAACAATGGCGAAGATAATCATCCTAGGACAGAAGGAGGCTCTCAAGGCAGCGAATGTGAAAGAGGAGGGGTGTATCATTTGGACGGATGGATCAAGGTTAGAAAGTGGAAAGTGTGTAGCGCAGTGGTATGGAAAGAAGGTGAAGTTTGGAAAAAGGAGAGAGGCTACCTGGGGAAAAAGAAAGAAGTGTTTGACGGTGAAGTTTATGCAATTATGAGAGCTATGCGAAAAGCGACAGAAATAGACAACGAATGAGTCGACAAAGTTACTGTTTTTTCAGACTAAGTATCGGCCATCGAAAAAGTCCAATATACTGAACCAGGTCCCGGACAAGCAATGGCAATAACAAGCGTTGAATACAACAGCAGGCTAGCGGGGATGGGGGTCCAGGTGGAGTATAGGTGGGTCCCGTCGCACGAACAGTGTTCGAAACGGGCCAGGCCGGGCCGGTCCTGACGTCTTTAGGCCCGGCCTGTGGGCTTTATATCAAGCCTGGCTGGCCACCCTTAGCGCAGGCTTTTCAGGAGAGAAGCCTGGCCGGCCTGCAAGCCCTAGCGGGCCGAGTGATCGGTCGCGATTCATGTCCGCGGGTGGCACCCACACATTGAAAATGTCATCGAGCCATGGTATCATTACTGGCTATGCTATAAATTGGAGACGTCAAACACACACTAAAGAAGAATACTTTGACCGAAAGGATTGACAGGTACGGCCCTGGTTCTGAAGTAATCAGCTATGGGGTAGTAGGAACCATGAAAGCAAGTACACCTCACGATCCTGACCTCCTAGTCTTATTTTACAACATCTCCGGCCGTCTTTCCAATGCCCGAAGCATCTCCTCCAACTTCCTGACCTCATTTGACTCCACAATGCCCGCTTTTTCCGAAGACTTCATACAATCAGCTGCACAAATCACATCATCCCCCAGGCGATTTCGGCAATCTGAGATAAGCAGCTTCGAACTACTGAACACCCTTCCAACCTCAGCGGATATGGCAGGTATAGGATGAATAGAGAGTGCCATCCTAGCGATCTGGGACCAGCGAGGTGTGTTCAGGCGAGCCTGCCAGAAAGCAATGAGATCTGAAATCTCATCTTCAGCTGGTGAGTCTTGAAACAGGTGGAGTGTTGAGAGCAGTGTAAAGTGATTGTCTGTTGTACACAGTCTAAAGATCTAAAAAAAGAGAAAAAGCGATCTACTTATATAGAGAAATGAGAAGGCATCACCAGATGCCGAGTATCATACCCGGGCCAAGAACCGGAAGCGTTCGGCGCGGAAATGCTCGGCCCAGAAGTGCTCGGAGCCTGCGCCATGGCTTGATGGCTTGAGGTCCGGAAGAGCTCGGAGCCGCCTGTTGCGATATTGAAGGGGAGAACCGAGTGTATATTCTAAGGTACAGAGAGAAGAGAGTAAGAGAAGGAGAAAGACTCGAGATATATACAAGAGAGTGGTGGCGACTATTGCGTAACCTTTGCCACTCTTGATTTCCAAGCAACACCGCCACCGGAGATATCACCGAGTGACGTCGACTGATCCCGGGCTAAACTCCGAGTGACGTCAGACAACTACTGTCAACATGGAGCTGATCAATATTTTTGCTGACACTTTTCTGCCGTGCCCGCTTCTTTTTCTATACAGGGAGAGAAGCACTTGATGACGAAGACGCTGGTAGCTCCACTGCCATGATAGATGATGTAGGCCGTATAGTAATACGACCACTCCTTTCGCCTCCCCCACTTATAATCGCTCTGCAACACCCATTCTCAAAATAGCTTCGTCTGACACCTATTCTGAAGAAAGCCCATACGGGCCTGCGGGCTTTTAATTAAAAAGCCCGAGGCCTCGTGGGCTTTGAGATTACCGGCCCGGCCCGGCCGCCTCAAAGCCCGCCTGAAAGCCCTCGGGCTGGCCGGGCCCGTTTCGAACACTGCGCACGAAGGTGTTGTTGGAAACGAGAAACCAGATACGGCAGCAAAAATGGCGGCGGTCAATGAAACAGAAGGAATACTGAGACTGCAAGAGCGTTATAAGGGGTGGTCCATGGCAAAGGTGCAAAGAAGGGTCACCGAAGAAAAATGGGCGGAAACCGAAGCATGGTGGAAGACCATTTTCAACAGCAAACAGATGGTTTATAGGTTGAATAAATAGAGGGGGATGAGAGAGCTGCTGGGGGAGGCCAAGAAGCAGATTGTGGGAAGATACTTTCAGTTGAAGGTGGGACAGGCACTCTCTGGAGTACATCTAGAATGCATAAAGAAAGACAAAAATCAGGAGTGTTGGTGGTGGGGGTACGAACGGCAAACAAGAGACCACTTATTCAAGTGGTGCAAGAAGTGGAATCGACAGCAGGACGTTCTTTGGAAGGAGTTGAACGAGAAGTGCAAGTGGAGGGAGAGAATGAAGGTCCCTATGTCGCAGGTGTTTGATACAGAGGAAGCAGTAAAAGCGGTACTGAAGTGTCTTAGGGACACTGATGTCGGGAGAGTTTCAGAGGTGAGGGAGGGGGTAGAGGAAGAAGGGTACAGGAGGGTGGAAGTTTACCGTTAAAAAAGCTTTCTTTTGTCAGGTGGATATGGGAAGAAGGAGAAAGGGACGGTACGACATGGACCCAAGAGGGCCAAGGGGACACCCACGGCTCACACTGGTGATGTATTAGGAATAGGTTTCAAATATGCCATGGCCGCAAGCGGCCGAATGCAATATGATTACAAACAAACAAACTGTATCTGCCACTGTGTATACGCCACACGCGCCACGCGGCAAATTCTTCCGACCAATGAGAACGCTTCGAGCGGACAAACCAAGTGTATAACTATTGGATAATAATAATAAAAATATTACAATAATAGCATTGTGGCCATCATGCCTTTTAGCTTCCTCCTTTTCTTGTGTCCCGTTAGACTTAAGGCAATCAACGAGCTTTCCACGCCAATCTCAGTGTAAATGTATCAACACATGCCCAACCTATGCCGACCAATGACTACCATATCTACTGATAATATAGAACTGAACTGGCGTACATAAGCCACAACAGGAACCAACAGGTGGAACAATTACTCTTCCATGGTTTTAATTCTGTTCCGTATCATGGGAACCTTGGCATAGGAATGGCATTCCCCAACAAAGCCAACACGCAACCAAGATACAAACAGACCTCCCAACGGTTGAACTAGTGCACTGCTTGTAAAGAGTTAACCAGTGCGGTATGTAGTTAGTTCTTGGCAGTGCAGTGCAGTTGGTGGAGGCTTGCAGTGCAGTGCAGTGCAGTTTGTAAGTTCAAAATCCACTGGTTCACTGCTGGTTAGTTAGTTTGCCACTCATTACCCATTCCACTTCTTGTTGACACAGCATTTTGCCCGAAAGGTCTACGAGTTTCCAGATGACCAGCGAAGCTGTTAGAATGGACTAGAGAGAGGTTGCTAATGATCTGAATCACAATATAGACTCATGTATAGTTAGTCACTCGCCACTTGCATAGCCACTGGTCGATTTGTAATGTATGTTCACAATGGTTTCTCCGTGGAATCTCAAGATTTTCACCCAAGGTTCAGGATTTCATGGTTTTCCTTGAGTAAGGAAGATATGTTTGAAAGTAATGTGCTATGTACAGCATGAGCAAGGGTTAGAGCTGGCGAAGAAAAATTCATGGCAGTACTGTACACTGGTTCGAACCAGTTAAGATAGTTGAACCGAATGTATACAGTTGAACCAGTTGTCAACCAGTTCATTGCACTGGTTTAGCATGCAGTGCAGTTTGAACAATTAAGTAGTTGGTGCAGTGCAGTTTCCCCGCGGAAACCCAACTGGTTTCCACCGTTGGGAGGTCTGGATACAAAGACTCCAAGTGGTAACCACTTCAGGCCAAAAAGGGCACCGTCTGTCTTCGAATTGTGTAGGATCGTCTGGCCAAGTGTTAGTGCATGAGTTGCAAACCGCGAAGCACAGACGCTTACAACGAGGCGGGAGGTCATAGATGACTGCAGCTTCGAGGGTGGCAAGCCTGGACTCGATGTTGGCGAGGTGGGCATCGCTTGCAATCTGGGACTCAAGGTCAACAGCAAGAGGTGAGTACTTTGACATGGTGTAAGCAATAAGAGGAAAGCGGGGAAATCTCTAACTATAGTGCTCTAAAGTTTACTATTAGCACAAACGAGATTTACGGGACCATGATCTGTTACCCGTCTGTGTGACATCAGTTGGCACTCGAATTTGACGCTCCATGTCACGTTACATGTATATTTAGAAGGTCCGCCTTTGTAGGGCACGCGGGCATGCGCATGCCGATGTCTATCGTACGATACTCAGCTGTACACACCTGCTCTCTGGGGTACTGTATATATAGGGCCTTTATCGCCTCGTAGATATCTCAATCAAGCATCTGAAGTAACATATCATGTTTCAGTAAATAGTCATTTGTGGGTGCGAACAGCCCTAACATAGTGACTGCTTCTGGAGGTGGTCCAAGCTTCTCCGCTTGCACTCATACGTATGTAGATTCTCTCCTATTCTCTCCTCTCCTAGATTATCGAATCATCTTCTCTCTGTACAAAGTTACCGGTTATGAGCCCGGCGGCCACTCCATATAGTTAATACTCCATCGTCATCCTGCATCTTTGTTGCAAAGCTTCTAAAATCACAACAAATACTTGTTTTCAAACTTAATGTTATACCGAACCTTCTCTCTGGACTGAACTTAATTTAAATGACACGTATAGAAGAACTTAAATACAAGCGGCACTGCGCTCAAACCTAACCCAATCCACGTGATGACGAACTTAACAAACCGCTCCAACACTTAACACCCTCACGATCTCTCGATATCTACCTGCGTTTCCAAGGGGATCTCCGGAGAGACCGCCACACTTACAGCACTTTACCTGCTGCATCCACCACAAGCTGAGAGCACCATCAAGATGTGGCCTCACATTGACAAATTAAGATCGCAGCACTTTGATACCTGCCGTATCACACCTGCTGAGTGTACTTTTAAGATGCAGCTTTACATCACCCATTGCAAACCGAATGACCACGGCTCACGAAACAGATTTTTTACAATGGCGCAGAATACCACTATCATCTTCAATTGTACTCGAAAAGCCCGATTCAAGCTCGCCTCAGAAACCACCTATATGGTCACCTACTACCGATCTTATTAACGCACCTTCATACATCTATATTAGATTCTCCTGAATGCCTCTCTTTCGTGGACGTGGTGAAGTGAATGAGGTGGTAAAGAAACTGGAAGTTTGCGCAACAGCAAGTATCGACTGGCCTAATATGCGAGGACTAGCTTTTGATACTATTAAAACTGAAGCAGCGATATTCACACGCAAAGGAGGCCACCGCAGGCACCACCGGCCTAAGCTAACACCAAAGACAAGAGCGGGAGATGGCTTGGTCAAATTTAAAAAAGAAGCGACTAGGAGGCTAGGAGTTTGGATGGACGCCCACCTGACATTCAAGGAGCATCATAAGTGCTGCATCAAGATGGCTAGAGCTGCAGAAGCACGTCTCCACTCTCTTACAGAAATTTATGCGGTTCTACAAGTGTGTGCAAGAGGTGTCCAGATTGCCTGCGTCCAGTCGGTCGCCATGTACGGGAGTAGACACTGGTGGGATCTGAAGGAAGTGGGACCGCGGGATGACCTCCAGCTCCTCTTGAACCGTTAAGCAAGGTCAATCGTGGGCGAACTACCAACTACTCCAAAAAGCACAATGATGCGAGATTTAGGGCCCACACCTGCACCAAAGACAACAACGGTTCGCAGCAAGGCTGTTGTTGTTTATTCATACTGTATCTACTCTAGCTAGAATATGACATGACCCGTACTTCCCCCTCCCGCCTCCGGGCCAGCCGGTTAGATGGCGGAGCTCCCACCCGCTCCCCTCCGTCCCCCTGATAAAGAAATAGCAAATGACTGACAGCCCTTCAAACAGAAAAAAAGAAAGGAGAAGAGAAAGAAAAGGCGAAGGAAAAGGAAAAACCAAAAAGAATGACACCGTCTCTCTCACTTAGGGGGAACTTCCCAACTTCCGTGGACGCAAGGAAGTCCATCATCGCCTTATCACATATCTCCATGGAAAACAGCTCAGATATCTGTACCTTCCGACACCTGCCCGCTTTCGAGCCCGTTGCCTTCCCCACCTTCTTCCACAGCTCCTACTGCTAGTGTTTCCACCGGTTGCAGTGGCGGAGGAGGTGCTCCCTCGTCTGGGTCACTGTCCCTTCGCAGTAAGGATGGCAGACGCATGTAAAGAGTCCAAATTGAAAGAACTGCATGACTTCGCCACCTTTCGCACACCGATATGCAGGATAGCCAAGAAAGAGCACGAACGTGGCCAGACAGCATCGCAAAACCGTACGAGTCGCTTTCACGTAGATACACTTCGCAGTTGACATGGCTGCGGTGATTGAGAAGCATTAGGATCACTGCCATATTAAATTCAAGGTTTGCCAGAAGCTTAGGCCAACCTCAGCTCAAGCTAGCCTCTGCACTAGCTGTCCTCCGCTCGCCTGAGCATCTGATGTTTGAGCAGCTCTAGCCAGCGGACGAAGATTTAGCCAGCGGACAAAGCCCTAGCGGAGGACTATGCACACTCCAGTAACAACTTGTCTTGGCAAAAACGAAGGAAGGCAAATAAGTCACCCATCACGGCAGCAATCGACGATCTGACACCGGCAATCGATTCCTACCATCGAATTTCCCCCAGGACAACAGTCTAGGCACATCGGGAGCATTGGAGGAGGTTGAACACGGTGACGACAAAGCGAGCACGCGTCTTTCAGGACGCGACCGCCCAAACAAGGAACAATGACAGTCCCGGGAGGAGTGAGCCCCACGAGGCAAGCGACGAGGGATACCCCAGCAGAAGAGTGCCTCCCTAAAGTGATGTTCGAAGTCAGAGCGAGCGAGAGGAGCGACATGGACATGGGAGAGCGGCAGACGTGATGAGTGACGCGTCGGTGGGGATGGTGACAGAACCAGCGATGGCGATAGCACCCACCGTCGGAGACATTGCCAGCATGGCTACACCTGAAAAGATGAAGAGCAATGTGAACAGGAAGAGAAGAAGGAGTGACACTCCGGCGGCTGGTTTGGGCCCCGAGGACTGGAGGAGCCGCATGGACCGAATGATTCAGCAGCAAGCTTGGGAGCAGGCTCAGCTGCATCGAACCGTCTCAACAATGGCAAACATGCTGGAGATGGAGACTACACTGCAAGGGGAGCAGTGGCGAGGGATGAAAATGTGGCTGGAGGAGAGAGAGGAGAAGTGGGACACACGCCACAAGGACGAAGTAATGTGGGGCACAGGCATCACGGATATGGTTATGAAAGTTATGGCCGGAACGGAATCAGGCCTGAAAGAATCGCGCCAGAAAGAGCCGGGAATAATGAACACTGACAGTGCCGATCTGGAGACCTCAAAACACGCAGACCCGACGTAGGCAGGCGGGTCGGAGAAGCAACAGGAGCATCAACAACTGCAGCCTGAAGTGCAGCCCAAACTGAAACCGAATCCGACGCAGCTGACGATTCCGACACCAAAAAGGACAACAACACCAACACTGACACCGACACCAACAGCAGCACCGACGAGACGGTGGGAGACCGCCCCACCGCAAAATCAGAAGAAAGCAACCTTGACATTGACCGAGACTACTGGCCCAGGTGCAGGCCTAGCTCCGACAACCGAATCGAGCATGGCTGATAGATGAATGATTTTAAGGAGAGACGAGAGCGTACCTCTCCCTAACAAGATCGACCAAGAGATCGCATCGGCGATCAACAGAGCCCTTTTCCGTCAGCAGGCTCTGGCGCACATCCGGATCATGAACACGAAAAGAAATGCCAAGGGTGCGATTACCGCCATCACACACCAGAATGCAACGGCGGAGATGGCTCTCCTATATCGAGACCTCATCACCTCAGCAGCAAGAACTGTCGACAAGGGGATCATCGACATCGAGGCAAATGAGTCTTGGAAGCGATTGAAGATCCACGCAGTAGCCCTCATAAGGTACATGGGGAAGGGCATGGAAGGCCTTCCCGAAGATGAGAGAGGAAATCCAGGCGGAGAATGAAGGAGTAGCGATCCCTGCCCAGGTGTGGTAGCTCGCAAACCCCCGCACCATCAGGGAGCGGAGGCAGAACGGAGAAATTACTGCATCATCAGTGGTCATTGTTGTGAAAGGGAACAAGGTAGCGCAGGGTCTCGTCAAGAAAGGTGTCAAGGCCGCAGGAGTATGGTACCGTGTCGATCAGTACACGAGTGCGGGCCCCGACAGCAGGTGCGAACTCTGCTTGGTTGCAGGCTCAGAGCCGTGGCAGAAGGTGATGGAAATGAAGAAGAGATGGCGGATGAGGAGGAGAGCAAGGCAGCCGGGGAAGAAAAAGCCGTCACGATGGCCGAGACTGAGACTGCGACTGCGTCTGAAACTGAGATTGAGATTGAAATGGGAGCTCTAGCTACCATTAATTAGAGCCATTCAACACAACTGTGCTAGGTCTTACGTGTGGACCATGGCAGGTCTGGAGACGGCAGTTGAACGAAAAGTGGACGTGGTCTGTTTGCAACAGCAGCCGAGAGAGAAAGGAGGAGTAGGGATCAGTCATTCGGCGTATGAAATCAGAAAAAGAAAGAGAGTCTGGATGGCAGTGGGCAAGGGGTGCGGCCTTGTGACTGACGAACGGATGGAACTGAGTAACTAGGAGGGAGAACGATGACGTGATTGTGGTTGATGTAAAAAGAAGAGGACGGAAGATGATGTTGATCATCAATATTTATGACTAAAGAGACGCGCAGACAAGGGAGAAGCTGGCAAGGAAAGTAAACTGGCAGAATGTCATTTAGCGGGGTGGCGGCACGGTGCTCGTGGGCAACTTCAATGCACACAGTCAGCGCTGGGACCCGAGATGCACAGAGCGAAGGGACACCACATACGGGGAGGAGATCATAGACAAGCATGGGCTGGAGATTGGCAATGACGACCGGCCCACTCACTACTGGGGGAGACATGACAACAAGGGTGCATCCATCATAGAGCTAACATTGGCCAATCGACCGATCACGAAATGGATGATATTGGAAGAGAATCATGCCACAGGCTCCGACCATGAGATCATTGTGTGGGAAGTGAGTGTGGAGAGGCAGGAGGCAGCAGGAGATGTACGAGTCCTAGGGTGGAATCTAGCTGCCATGTCCAAGGAGGACGAGGAGGAGGCTGAGGAGCTCTGGAAGGAGCTGGCAAAGGAGAGAGCGTATCTTGGAATGGGGAGCATGGGGGACGAGGTTGAGGAGGAGGCCGAGTGGTGCCAAGAAGCACTGAGCAAAGTGCTTGACACCACAGAAAAGAAGATAAGGATTTGCGCTCGTTTGAAGAGGTGGTGGAACGGTGAGATCAAGGACAAGAGGAGCCAACTCGGGAGAGAGAAGAGAAGAGGGCACAAGTCTGAAGCAACAGTCCGGGCGAAAGCTGAGCTGCAAAAGTCAATTCGGAACGCGAAAGGCAAGATGTGGAGCGACTACCTACAGAATCTGAGAGGAGGCGACGTTTGGAGGGCAGCAAAGTATGTCAACCCTCGGGCAGGAGCGACTGTGGAGGCCCTGACCGACCGAGAGGGGAACCAAGCAAACACAATCACCGAAAAAGAAGAGATCCTGAGAAGGGAATCCTTTCCTCCGAATGAGAATGACCAGTACTTCGAACTTCCACCAGCAGGACAAGCACATGAGCCCATCACTGAGTCAGTGGTTGAAAAAGCCTCATTCACGCAGTCAATAAAGAAAGCACCTGGGCCAGATAAGCTGTCATTCGGGGCCGTATACCTACTTTGGAAATGTGACAAAGAGAGGATTGTGAGACTAGCGAAGGCAGCCGTCCAGATGGGCGGTCACCCTGCTGTGAGGAAGCGAGCAAGCGGGGTTGCATTCGGATACCAGGGAAAGATGACTACACAAATCTGCAGTCATACTGATCAATTTCCCTGCTCAGCTGCATGGGGAAGGTTTTTGAGAAAGTGATTGCTGAACTCCTATCAGTGTTGTCAACCGTCCCGTCCGTCCGCAATATCTGCAGGACGGACGGGACGGCGCCAAGGCCGTCCGTCCCGTCCTTGCCCGCTGAGGACGGCATGTCGGCCGATGACGGCCGGGGACGGCAAAAATGCCGTCATCGGCCGTCATCCACCGTCACCGGCCGACATCGGGCGCTTACTATTAATACATATACTGTAAGTGTAGAGCGCGCAGTACAAGATATAAATGGATTTATCTATATTTTTAGACTCTCAATCAGTAGTAAGCATTCAGGTTCAGTTTGAGTGCGTGGTTAGAGATATAAATAAGGATCTTGCTTCGCAGTCAAGATAGTGGAGAAATGTGCTTATTGTAATGGAATATCTATTATGTATGCTGACTCGCAAATGTCGGCCGGGGACGGAAATTTACCGTCAACGGCCGTCCCATCCGTCCGTCCCCGTCCGGCCTCAAAAAAGACGGCGCCGTTCCGTCCTGGCTCAGGACGGACGGCAAGCTGCCGTCCCGTCCCGTCCTCAGTGATGTCGGACGGACGGGACGGTTGACAACACTGACTCCTATCTGAAGAGGCTGAAAGAAGAGGGCTGCTGAGTGACGGCCAGATTGGGAGCAGGAAGAGGAAGTCAGCCATCGATGCAATGGCGGTAATGATCAACAGAGCGCATGTGGCGTGGAAGAAGAGCAATATCACTGGCGTTCTCCTAATAGACATCAAGGCCACCTTTCCAAGTGTGGAGTGGGGGAGGTTGATCCATGCAATGAAGAGCAAGGGGATTGATGGCGATCTTATGCGGTGGACGGCGAGCTTCCTATCAGACAGAACAGTAGAAATGGTGATCGAGGGCAATTTCAAGCTGAGACACGGTGGAAGCGGGGCTCCCCCAGGGTTCCCTGGTGTCTCCAATCCTGTTCGCGATCTACACCTCAGCGCTAATAAAGTGGGTCGAAGAGAGGGTGTTGGGAGTTGAAGGTCTCTCTTTTGTGGACGATGTCGGATGGGTTGCAACTAGAGGCAAAGTGAGCGAGGTCGTGAAGAAACTGGAAGCTTGCGCAAGAGCGAGTATCGACTGGGCAAATAGGCGAGGGCTAGTACTTGATACTGCAAAAACTGAAGCGGCATGAATTACATGCAGACAAGGCCACCGGAGGCATCTTCGGTCAAAGCTAACACCAAAAATCAGAGTGGGAGATGGCTTCGTAAAATTTAATAAAGAAGCGATGAGGTGGCTGGGAGTTTGGATGGATGCCCACCTCACATTCAAAGAGCACCACAATCGCTGCATGCAGAAGGCTAGAGCTGCAGAAGCACGACTCCGGTCTCTCACGAAAACTAATGGGGTTGTACAATCGTGTGTAAGAGCCGTCCATGTAGCCTGCATCCAGGTGGTGGCCCTGTATGGGAGCGAACTCTTGTGGGACCCGAAGGAAGTGGGAAGGTGAGACGACCTCCAACTCCCCCTGAACCGTCAGGCCAGATCCATCATGGGTGCACTACCGACTACTCCAAAAGGTACACTGATGAGAGAGTCAGGGCTCATACCTGCAGCAGTAACCCTTGACACTAGACAACAACGATTCGCAGCGCGACTACCAGACGCCTGTGAGGGATCCAAACCGAAAGAACTGCATAATTACCCCACCGCTGGCATACCAATATGCAGGGCAGTCAAGAAAGAGCACAAACATGGCCAAACAGCAGAAATCATGTTCTGGCCGGACCCTGAAGAGCAGCCTATGGTCATGACTATAATCCTAGGTGACAACGTTGCAGCTGAGAGAGCCGCCAAGCGATGGGCAAAAGATAAGGAAGGGAAAGCGGGATCAGGGGTCTGGATGTGGTGGACAGACGGATCCCGTACGGACGATGGAAGAGTGGGGGCCGCAGCAGTGTGCTCAAACGGAGACGGGTGGACAGTCTTCCACAGCTACCTTGGCACGGGTAGAATGCAGGTGTTCCACGCAGAGGTATGGGCAATCAGTATCGCATTTCAAAAATCTATTGTGAGCGCGGAGGCACTGCACGCGCACAGAGTCACAATGGTGGCGATTTTCAGTGATTCGCCGGCAGCCATCAGACGGACTACGCATGTGGATTCAGGGCCCGGGCAGCAGCTTGCGATAGCAATTAACGACAATGTAAGGATTCTCCGCGACAGGCACGGAATGAAAGTTGAGATTCACTGGGTTCCCTGGCACTCAGGCATCCCTGGGAACGAAGAGGCCGTCTGCCAGGCAAACAAGGCACGAGAGGACTGAGGATACACAGTACGTGAGCGAATATACACCACGGCAGTAAACAGAGTCGGAGGGACAATCGGCGGCGAAGCCAGATTGGGAGGCCAACAAATGCAGCAAGCACTTTGGTTATAGACTGAAGGGCAAGGCCGGAAGCAAGAGACCTATCCCAATGACAAGTGTGAAGTCTTTGGAAACTAGGTTTTATCGACTAAAATCCAGGCATGCACCCACCGGAGTATATCACAAATTCTTTGGACACCGAGAAGACGACAAATGCTGGTGGTGCGGAGGAACGACATCCCAGACGCGGGAACCCCTCTTTCGCCACTGCAGCCAGTGGAAAAACCAGCAAAAAGGGCTCCGGAAAGCGGTGGTGAAGGTGACAGGCAGAAAAGCGGGCAGATGCCATCACGTGCATGTCTCTGAGCTCTTTTCCATGTAGAAATGCGATCAGGCGGTGATGGCCTTCCTGGCGGCCACTGACATTGGGAAGTTCCCTGCCGAAGTGAAGTGAGCATCAGCCAATCATTTTGCTTGCATCCGAGGCTGGGCTGGACGCATGCAACTTGATTGGTCAAAGCGTAGGCGTAGCGGGTGCGGGGTGTCTTTCTCTTTTCTTTTTCTGTCTCTCTTTTCTTTTTCCTTCTGTCGGAACAGGGGTGGTCAACCTTCTATTCTATATCTGTCTTTTGTCAGTGGGGACGAAGGGTAGTGGGTGGAAGCTCTCCCATCTAGCCGGCATGCCCGGAGGCAGAGGGGGGAGAAGGTGTGTAGGATTCTGTCATACTCTAGTTAGAGTGCATACAGTAAGAATAAAACAAAACAAAATCAGGTAAAATGACCCTCTCTGCCCAATGATCCATCTAGCATGATCAATCGTCATTCGTGGTCAGTTGTGATTTGGAAAATATGACCTTATTCCCAAAATCCAAATCCTTGATCTGGTGTCATGCTGGCTGTTAAGAACACATCGTGTGGAAAAGTTTCTAGCTTAACCATTACACAGTCATTTGGGTGGGCAAATATGAGCCCATGTGCCCAACAACCCAAGTCCTTCTTCAGGTGTGTTTCAAGCTGTTAAATACCCTTGGTTGGCAAATGGTACAAGCTCAACTGTTTGATTGTATTATCCTTCACAGCCTAGGGGTTCCGCTTATGATTCACCTTCAATAACCTCTTGTTATCTAAGTTCTCATTTGGCTCCTCAGTCCTATCCGCTTCTTCCAGATACCCCTTCTACTGCACCAGATATTAAATTCGTTCTTGCTGTAACGGCAGCAGGCCGATGGCTGGGTAAATGTCCAGTATATAGTTACTTCGCAGGAGTGCAATTGCACTCCAGTGATTATCTTACTACTCTTACCTTACAATGATATGACTTCATCACTTATTCTCATGTGCAACCATAGTTATTCATACTCTCGAGTACAGGGCTGAACCCGCTGTTATACTTGCTCCTTGCTATATTGGCTGCCCATGACTTCCTCAACTTGGGAACCTGTTTCATACTTGTAACTGTTGCAATATACTACTTGACCGACGTCATCTGTCATGATGGTGCGGTCGTCGATGTCATCTATCATGACGGTGCGGCCATCTCTGGATGGGCTTATGGTGGCGTAGGACTTCATGACGTTCATGCCTCGACCTGACATCATGACACAGTACTTACCATAGTATATAAGAGAAGTCATTCTGCACGTATATAGACAATAAGACAAGACAACTCTAGAACTCTTAAGTTTAACAGTAACCATCCACATCATATCCAAGCTTATTCGGTTAGATTTGAATGGTCTGGTACAGGTTGTGTGCTGGATAACGTATTTCTCGGTCTAACTGCCCACGGCCTAGTAACCAATCACGCAATCAAGCTTCCAAGCGGCTAAGCAGGGTTTCATATTGTCCCCACTCCTGAACTTAATATGCACCTACTTACGACACCATTGCAACGATGGGCAGAGTGAAGTGCAGAGAACCAGCTGCTGACATGCAAGATAAGATCCAGCAGGCCAGATGTGTGTATCATACCAGTGAAGTGACATCCCTCCGTGCAGCAGTTTCAACTTACGGCATTCCAAAGTGACCCTGCACAATTGTCTCAAAGGGGCTCAGACCTGCTGTGCTGCACATGAGAAACAGCATCTACTTGCTCTTGATGACAAGAAATCAATTATAAGATATTGTGAAGCTCTGAACAACCTGGGACACCGACTGCAACGAACAATGATCAAGGAATTTGGGATATCTCTACTACACTACAATTTCACCACCTGTTGGTCAAACACTTGGTTACTTGCTTTCTGAACCATCATCCTGCAATGATTAGCAAGTTTAGTCAGTGTCTGAATCCCCAGAGGGCGAATGCAAATGATCCTGTCATCCTAGGAGACATCTTCTGCAAAGTAAGCTTGTTTAGTAATCTTCAATATTTTAGAATAACTACTGTTAGGGGTTTCCCCTTAGCATACGTATGAAGTACGTCAGGTTTAGTCTTCCAGGCTTACCACTGACAAAGGCCAGCGGATAAGGAAACACCCCTGTGGATGTCTAACTGATGAGTTAGCGGACGGCTCAACATAGCCGGATGAAAACCCCATAATAGTCCATGCTACAATACTATGTCTTAGCAACTGGGTTATCTGCCCAGCGCGGAGACAGTACGCACACTCGATCAGACAGTAACTATGGGAGTCAAAGAACCTATAGTGCTGGCTAAAGCATGGGACACACCAACCATACTGCCGAAGCAAAGTAACTGCCTAAGAAGGGACCTTCGGGTCAGCTGTGCGTTACAGATCAGACAAGTGTTACCTTCGACATCATGCTAATTCTGGGACAAACCATAGCCGGGCCTAGCCTCCTGGGAAATAGTTGGACGAGCAATATTATCTTAGTATGCAGGACTTTGCTATCTCTAGAGTCAGTAGACAAAGGAGATAAGCTAACTGTGCCCCGGTAGTTGATTCTACCTAAAAGATAAGTGCTCGGATCTAGACTGTCGAACCCCAGCTCTGTTGCGTTTGTTGCACGATAACTGAAAGAGCGCAGCGCCTGCGGGGAACACGGATAAGACGCGATGACACTAGGTACATGGCAATGTATGGGTTGGCAGCTCATTAAATCATTGATCACTATTCCACTCGATATGAAAAAAGATAACTAATACGATGTAATGGTCCGATATGTGCTGCAGCAACGTCACTCCAAATGCAGAATTACTGTTGGGACTGCTGGTGGGGGCTTATGCAACCACACGTTGTCAAATGGAACTCTCCACAACCAACTACCGAGATCGGCTCTGAAGCAACAATCAGATGTTATGTGAACAGCCACTTGCGTGGACTGAGTGTTATCGAGATAGTACTATACACACACATCATAGATTACAGAGAAGTACTGTCACCCCTCAAGCCGGATGTTTGACGCAGAAATACTCACCTATAACAGACCACCTTAAACCCTCCAGTTTAAACACAACGATCAAGCTCTAGCAGAACAACTACAGTCAGAACACAACAGCGGAAAAACCACCTGAAATATTATTAAGTTAATTACCTTAAGAATATTATATTATATTTTTATGTCTATTACAAAAGATCAACACGTCCTATTTGCACACATTCTCCACAGTCAAGCAAACACTGTTGCCAGCTACTCTCACGTAGCACGATATCTTATCTGTTACGACATAGTCGAAGATTACCTACACTATTTCCACACCGGTGAACTCCCCTCTAAAGTAACCTTTGACGAATCATCCGAAGACTACCTTCAAGACGTCCACGACATTTAAGCAGGGCCGTACTTGGATAGATGCCCGAATTTCTACACACACGGCATCGTTGAAAACGCGTTACACTTGAGTTTCATATCTGTGGCTTTATCATCCTTATCAAAGTACGCCTTTATCAAAAGGTGGTTCAGCAATACCGATAAAACCACACACATCTATCCGAAGTATCCCGCTAACATTATAAAATTTCCGACGTTATCTGAAATACGTTCATGAACTGTGTACTGTGTGAAAACACAGCTTGTTGCGCAGCCAAAGTATACGACATAACTGGAAACCACGAACTGAAGGCTTGTTGCCTGGACCACTGTCCCAAATACTGCAATAATCAGTGCGTTCATTGTCGAAGTTTGCAACAATTGGCGGTCAGTGCGCTAGCCAGAACAAGCCCCACAACATCACACACACCCAGGCAAAATCAAAATGGCGACACCCAGGCGCCGACTCACTTTTGGAGCGGACAGATTGGCACCAATATCAACAGCAGTCTCCAAACCAACCTCAACAGCACCCAAGCCTCTACCAGAACGGGTCAAGAGGTTACAAGAACACTACCAACGCTCATGACAGCAGTACCAACAAATATCGGAACATGAAGACACCGAGATGATTGACAGCGTGCAAACACGAGTATCACGACTGGATCAAGAAATACAGAACCTAATCGAATGCTGCAACAGTGAACAGGTAGTGATAGAAGTCGAATTCGACGACGTTCGGAGAGACTGCGAGATATTCGCTCAACAGGTAGAAACCAACAAGTCTCTGGGAACCCAGGTACTGGAAGGACACGAGCAGCAAATTCGAATGCTTGACTTTGTACTTAAAGAAACAAGAACAGGAATCGATGCCATCCAGAACCAATTACAGCAAATTATTGCTGGAGCAACAGAAGAGTTTAAGAAGCTCAAAGACAGAATAGAAGGTTGCGAGAAAGATCAAACGCAACTGAGAGTTAAGCAAGCTTCATTATCAGTATCCTACACCGCTCTACATAAAAGAATGACAGACCTAGAAACTCACACAAAGAAAAACGTACCTGATTTTCGCGACCTACGAAAAATTTCAGAAAGAGTTGAGGAATCCGCGGCCTAAACCACGGGGTTAACAGAAGCGGTGGAGAGAGCAAAAGTATCCAATACAACACCTGGTAGAAACGGAAGAACCGAACAAGTTCAGGAATGGAGACACAGAACGGAGGAAAGAAACAGAAGCATTTCTCTGATAACAGATTCAGATATAGCTCCAAGACCCAGTCTTAGGGGAGGATCTGGCACTGACATCGGAATGGCCGACCCAGAACCAGAACCAGAACCAGAACCTGAACCAGGACCAAGTGGAAATAGAGGAATGGGAGGAAGTCCGTCACCACCTCCGTCTCCACCAGGACCATCTGAACGACCTAGATCTCGAACTAGAAGATCAAGATCCCCAACCAGACGGTCTAGAACAAGAAGGTCCAGATCACGGTCCAGAACAAGGCAATACAACAGACCAAGGGATTCAAGAATTAAAATAACCGATCCACCCAAGTTCGCAGGAAAAAGTGCAGAAGATTTCGACACCTGGTGGATGTGCATGGAAACATACATTGCGGACCAACCCTACCTATTTCCCAGGCCAGGAATAAAAATGCAATGTTGCAGAGGACACCTAGAGGGACATGCCCTGGCATGGCATATGCTATGGGAAATAGAAGCATCCACTGCAAAACATGAAAGAAGTTGGATGGATTACCGAGCTGCAATAAACGCCAGATTCCATAATCAATGTCAACAGGAAGCAGCGTACAAGGCAATTACGGAAGTAAGGTATATGGGAAACATCCAGGATATGCTTACGGAATACGACACCCTAAACGTTACAGCCGGAATAACGGGTGTGGCCTATAGAACCATGCTGATCGGGCAACTGCCTTCACAAGTATTTAAACAACTGGCAACAGTTAATCCAGCAGACAAAACAGACGCAGAATTGAGAGAAATCATTCTCAATGCTGGAAAAAATGTGGAAATATGGCAAGCCACAGCAAAATACTTCGGAATGATTAAGAATACACCCAAAACACTGGGACGAATCTCGGCCACAGGCTCTATACGAAAAACACCAGCCTTCCAAAAAACCTCAAGATTCAGTAGGAGTCATGAAAAAACATACACACCAAATCAAAAAGGAACAGTACCCCGAGCATTCAAAAGCGCAGAAGGAAAAACTTATGCACAAATGATACAAGGAGTACCTCCGGAAGATGAGAAAAGAAGAAGAGCAGCAAAGGAGTGCATATGGTGTGCATCGCCTTCGGGGCGAAAAGGAGCACATGGAACAATGATGTGCTTCCAATCAGTAAAAACTACAAGCGGAATGGCAGATTTTCCAAAAAATTACCAAAAACTGACAGTAGGAGGATTCGATCAGTTAGAAGATGACCAAATTGACGAATACGCAATTGAGAGTGATAAGGTAAAAGAAGGGCAAGTACAAACCACCCATGGAGAAGAGATAACAGGAAACAACAGTGAAGATATTGTGAACAATTGGTGGAACCAAACAGAAAAAGTTTCGGAGTAAGTATGGACCACGGAATACGCAGAGGAAATCTTTGGCGAATAGGCGGGAGAAAGCCTTTATATAGTACCGGTCACAACCTTGAGGATTCCGGGAGGGATGAAACCGCTGGACGGTAGTTGTGCGATATGTAAGTATACCCCTCTAACTAAATATAAAAGAATTCAAGGACCTGCTACGGCCCAGTCATTGTCGAAAGGATGGCTACAAAACGCAAACAATCTCCCACAGGAGAAGAAAACTCAACTAAGCGACAAAATACCTCAAATGATTTCGTATTTTACGAAGTCAAGAAACTTCACACAATACCACAAACGCGTATCGGAAAACGACCAATCTATAAGTTCTTTATAGACTACGATGATGGAACAGAAAACAACACCCAATTCCCTGTCTGAGCAATACTGGATTTAGGATCAACATCTTTCACAATATCACCACAGTGCACAAAAGCATTCAAAATCCCAGTAATACGAAGAAAGAATACCATTGAAGTAAAAGATTTCGGAGGAAATAAAGTAAACCTACCAGGAATGTATACCATCCCGCTAGGCTTGGCTTTCGGAAACCACCGATCACTCGAAACGTTCGAAGTAACACCAATGCAACAAGAATACGACGTATTGATACCAGTATGGTACCTGGAAAAACAAAAATCACAAGAAACATCTTATGGTCACCTACATTTCCCGGAGTGTGGGAGCAAATGCTATGGTCGGGGTAAAAAGAATCCAGACTGGAACATTACATACGATGATAAAATATTTTTCCGAAGCGATGTAATTAACATTGGATAAGTCATATTCCGCAATACGACTCAACTAGCCGATAAATTACCTCATCAACACCATAAATGGCTGCTAATATTCGATCCTCAAGAATCTGGAAAATTACCAAAACATGGCCCGCATAACCACGAAATCAACCTCAAAACAACAGACGACCAAGTTAAAGTTGGCCCAATATATCAATTATCAAGGGAAGAAGAAAAGTGACTTCGTGAATACATTGATAAAATGATAAGGGAACGAAAAATCCAACCATCTCAGGGACAAGTGGGAAGTCCGATATTATTCGTACCAAAACCCAATGGTAGAGGACTACGTTTATGTGTTGACTACAGACGGCTCAACGACCTCACCATTGAAGATAAAACGGCGTTACCCCTAATGGACGAATTACAAAATCGAATGAAAAATGCAAAATGGATCACAAAGTTGGACATGAAATCGGGATACCACCTGGTGTTAATGGCAAAAGGGCATGAATGGAAAACAGCATTCAGAACCAAGTTTGGATCTTACGAATATACGGTAATGCCTTTTGGATTAACAAACGCACCTGCTACGTTTGAAAGATGGATGAATGCAATACTACAACATTTCCCCGGACACCATGATGATGTTACCGTGTGTTACATCAATGACATTATGATAGCAACCAAAGGAATTTGAGAAGAACACCACGAATACGCAGGGAAGATACTCCAGGTGCTTCAAGATTACGAGTTAGTGGTAGAAATCGACAAATGCGAGTTCGATCAACAAGAAGATGAATTCCTAGGTTTTCCAGTCAGCGGGGAAGGATTGAAAATGGCACCAAGTAGGAGTGAAGCGATAACCAACTGGCCAATACTGAAAACACAAAACGAAGTTCAAATCATTTTGGGATTATGGAACATTTACCGAAGATTCATAAAAGGATATGCCGGAATTGAGGCCCCAATAACAGATACGTTAAAAGGCGATGGAAAGAATTTTGTATTTGGAGAAGCACAAAAAGCGGCATATTATAAAAATATGCATCCTATTCGCAGCAGAAAATACCCCGATTCTTCGACATTATGAGGAAGATAGACCAGCAATGGTCGAAACAGATGCTTCAGATTTCGCCATGGGAGCAGTTCTATGTCAGAAATTTGAAGACGGTAAAATACATCCGGTCGCCTTCATCTCCATGAAATTGTCACCAGCAGAAATCAACTACCAAATATACGACAAAGAAATGCTCGCCATAGTATACTCATTCAAAACATGGCGATGTTACCTCCAGGGCGCAATACATACGACTATGGTTTTCTCCGAGCACATGAATTTACAATACTTCAAAGAAACCAATCAACTCAATTGAAGACATGCCAGATGGGCGGAAGTATTACATGAATATAACTTCAAAATCGTATATAGAAAAGGATCAGGAAATGGAAAAGCAGATGCCTTATCAAGATGTCCGGAGATCATCTCTAGAGAGGGAGGTATGCAAAGTACGGAAAATCAAGCCTTACTACGACCAGATCTGTGGATAGACATCGGAGCAATGAACATAGACGATGAAGAAATAGAAGAAATAAGTATGGCGGGATTTTCAGTAATTGGCCTAACAACTGGAATGAGGGAACGATGGAATACTGCAGCAGATGAAGATGAAAACTGTAAAGAAATATTTAGAAACATCAAAAACAAAGAAGGAAGCATTGATGAAAGATTAGGACTAGATGAAGATGGCATGTTAGTATGGAAAGGAAGATTATACGCACCAAGGAACTTCAGAAAAGAAATACTCAAGCAGAAACACGACTCAGAAGTGGCAGGACATTTCGGACGAGAAAGAACCATGGAACTTATCACCACAAACTTCTACTGGCCTAAACTAGAAGAATCAGTCCGAGACTACTGCAACAAATGCGATTCATGTCAAAGAACGAAAAGCCCCCAACACGCAAAGCATAGACTACTACACCCATTAGAACTACCATCCTCACCATGGTCATACATATCAGTCGACTTCATCACAGACCTACCAGAGTCAGACGGATGCAAAAACATCATGGTAGTAGTAGATCGGTTCACAAAGATGGCTCACTTCATACCCACGGCAAAACGGGAATCGTCAGTAGTAGCAAGACTATTTCTAGACCACGTATTGAAATACCATGGACTGCCAACAGATATTGTATCAGACAGAGATGGAGTATTCACTGGACTCTTCATTGCGGACCAATACCAATTTTTAGGAATCAAATGTGCAATGTCAACGGCATACCACCCTCAAAAGGACGGTCAGACAGAACGAATGAACCACACAATCGAACACTACCTGCGAACATGTTGCAACTATGAACAAGACAATTGGAAAGAAATGTTAGCAAATGGCAGAATACGTATACAACAACTCAAGACATGAGGCAACCAAAATCACACCTTTCTATGCGAACTACGGATACGAACCACACACCAATTGGCCCACCAAAGTGGAATTCAAAAATCCAAGTTTGGAGTTGTATGCTCATGACATGGTAGATGTCTATCGAACGCTCGAAACACAACTCGAAAGTAGTCGTGAGAAAATGGCAACATACTACGATCGAAAAAGTTAACCGACACCAGAATTTAAAGTCAATGACTGGGTAATGTTAGATGGAAGAAATATTTGAACCAAGAGACAATGCCGAAAACTTGACGACAAATTATACGGACCTTTCAAGATCACTAAAGTTGGAAGTAACAAACGATGGTGTCGTTTAGAATCACCAGCGTCATGGCAAATACACCCTACATTCAATGTCGCTGTACTGGAACAATACCGAGGGGAAGTTAAACAACGAGACATTCCATCAATAGAAGCAGACAATGAAGGATGGGTACCCGAAGCTATAATAGCTAGTGGGCCGATGGATGATGACCATTGAAAGCATGTGTACTTGGTCAAATGGGAAGGATTAACATACGAAGAGAATACTTGGGAATCCTATGAACATCTAACGGAAATAGCGCCAGGACTGATTGACAAGTTTTACGAACAAAGACCAGAGATGGAAAAAGATAAAAGATGGGGACAAGAAAAGAAGTCGCAAAAGAAGCGAAGGAAAAAGAAATAGATTTCTTTTTGTTAAACTCATACCGCATTGATTATAAGCGGAGGTCACCTTTTTATATTTTTATTTTATTTTTCTCAAATAAGATTAGCTATACCTATAGTATGCACTGTCTGAGTGGTAAAACAATTGCAAAAATCACTTCTTACGTTGGAGTACTCTGTTGGGGTCAACAGAGCTAGAGAGGGAGGTAATGTTAGGGGTTTCCCCTTAGTATACGTATGAAGTACGTCAGGTTTGGTCTCCCAGGCTTACCACTGACAAAGATCAGTGGATAAGGAAACACCCCTGAGGATGTCTAACTGATGAGTTAGCGGACGGCTCAACATAGCTGGGTGAAAACCCCATAATAGTCCATGCTACAATACTATGTCTTAGCAACTGGGTTAGCTGCCCAGCGCGGAGACAGTACGCACACTCGATCAGACAGTAACTATGAGAGTAAAAGAATCTATAGTGCTGGCTAAGGTATGGGACACACCAACCATACTGCCGAAGCAAAGTAACTGCCTAAGCAGCGACCTTCGGGTCAGCTGTGCATTACAGATCAGACCAGTGTTACCCTCGACAGCTTGCTAATAATGGGACAAACCATACCCAGGCCTAGCCTCCTGGGAAATGGTTGGATAAGCGATATTATCCTAGTATGCGGGACTTTGCTATCTCTAGTGTCAGTAGACAAAGGAGATAAGCTAACTGCGACCGGGTAGTTGATTCTACCTAAAGGATAAGTGCTCAGATCTAGATTGTCGAACCCCAGCTCTGTTGCATTTGTCGCGCAATAACTGAGAGAGCGCACCCCCTTCGGGGAACACGGATAAAACGCGATGACACTAGGTATGTGGCACTTTATGGGTTGGCAGCTCATCATATCATTGATCACTATTCCACTCGAGATGAAGAAAGATAACTAATACGATGTAATGGTCCGATATGTGCGTTAGCAACGTCACTCTAAATGCAGGATAACCTTTGGGACTACTGGTGGGGGCTTACGCAATCACACGTTGTTAAACGGAACTCTCCACAACTAACTAATGAGATTGGCTCTGAAGCAACGATCGGATGTTATGTGAACACCCACTTGCGTGGACTGAGTGTTATCGAGATAGTACTATACACACACATCATAGATTACAGACAAGTAGCGTCACCCCTTAAGCAGGATGTTTGACGCGGAAATACTCACCTATAAAAGACCACCTTAAACCCTCCAGTTTAAACACAACGATCAAGCTCTAGCAGAACAACCACAGTCAGAACACAACAGCGAAAAAACCACCTGAAATATTATTAAGTTAATTACCTTAAGAATATTATATTATATTTTTATGTCTATTACAAAAGATCAACACGTCCTATTTGCACGCATTCTCCACAGTCAGGCGAACACTGTTGCCCGCTACTCTCACGTAGCACGATATCTTATCTGTTACGACATAGTCGAAGATTACCCACACTATTTCCACACCGGTGAACTCCCCTCTCAAGTAACCTTTGATGAATCATGCAAAGACTACCTCCAAAACGTCTACGATATTTAAGCAGGGCCGTACTTGAATAGATACCCGTATTTCTACACACACGGCAGCGTTGAAAATGCGTTACACTTGAGTTTCATATCTGTGGCTTTATCATCCTCATCAAAGTACGCCTTTATCAACATGTGGTTCAGCAATACCGATAAAACCACATATATCTATCCGATGTATCCCCCTAACAACTACCTGTATTGCAGATAGGAAAGCTTATTAGAAAGCTCAATACTCATCCATAAAACATTTATAATATGAATGAAAACGGGTTCATGCTTGGTCAGACTTTGAAGGTCATGGTTATCTGTTGTAGAGGCCAAAGGAATCCCCAATAGATTCAGGATGGAAACTGAGAAAAATTGTTACAGTTACTGAGTGTATATCTGCAGCTGGTAAGGTTATACCCTGCATGTATATCTATCAGGGTGGAAAGCATATACTAGGATGGCATGCTAGGGTTCAGTCTATATGCTTCATTTGCTTGGTTATTCAAGGGCTGGACAGACAATGAATGACAGTTGGAATTGGTGGAACAGAACTTAGAAAAGTTCACAGTACAAGTGTAGGTACCAACGAAATGTTCTCCAGCTCCTGCTGACTTCATTAATGTTAAACAACAGCCATGTATTCTCATTCTTGATGGACATTGATTATATTTCACATGGCAGTTCCTCGATTTTTTTGCTTAAAACGTGATATACATCCGATTTGCCTTCCTGTACACGCCACATATATCATTCAGCCACTGGATGGCGGCCTCTGTCCTTAATTATCATGCTTTTAGAGCAATGAGTGGCATTTGTGGAGGAGAAAAGAAGATTATGCCATTAAGATGGGGCAATGCCATCAGTAGACACACCCCCGGAATTTCAATTTATTCAGATGATAACTTTTTCAATAGACTTCTCACATATCCTACGGCTGCAGCATACACACAAAAGAACATCTTGAGTGCATTTGAAGATACTGAGATCCGTCCTTTGAACCCAAACTAAGATTTTGAGTGCCAATCACAGCATATCACTCGGCTGGATCTCTCACTCTACTGCTCAAACAAAAACTTCCCTACAGCCCAAAGCCGTCAGCAGACAAGCGACCAGTGCATTACACCTTGTTGCTTGTCAAACCCCGTCTGCTCTGAAGCTCCAGTGTCTCATAAGTGTAAGGCCATACGTCCAAATATGGCCTCGTATATGGATGTAAGAGTACATATGGTCGCAATGTGGAATTGTGAATATAGTAGAATAGTAACGTAGTAAGATTATCATTGGAGTGCAATTGCAAACTCATGCAGTGACTATATACTGGGCGGTTACCCGGCCACCGCCATTACAATAGGTCAGCTGGAAAGGTCTGCCCAGGGGGCACTTGCAGACAAGGAATTGGGGGTGGAAAAGGTGAGATTTCTTCATTCTGGGATGGAGGATACCACTGTAGCCACAGCTAAAGATCAGTGACACCTTGGTAAACCATGTGTGTATACCACTGAGGATGAGGTGCTGCTCAGTGGAGAGAGGGAAAAGATTGATCAAAGAAAAGCGGCCAAAATCCAAAAGCGCCAGTATAGAGCTGCAGCCAAAGTAGTACTAGTAGGAAAATGTCTCAAAGGGTCCAAACATACGGAAAAGCTGGATATAGGTTCAAAGAAGGTAGATGCGAATTTCATCAGTGATTGGGAGGATGAAGAAGAAGATGCCACAGATGGAGGGGGGTGGGATGATGTAATGGCGGCTGGCCAGCGCCGGGTAACCGCCCGGGATATTGTCACTTCACCGGAGTGCAATTGCACTCCAGCGATCATCTTACCTTACAATGATATGACTTCATCACTTATTCTCGTGTGCAACCGTATCTACTCATACTTTGGTGTACCGAGCCATACTGGCCCGTACCCGTCCTTACACTATGATCGCTCTGAAGTTATCAGATACGTTTCGCTCACTGAATTCGCGATCAACCCCTTTTTTCCAACGCGTCACTACACGTACAAAAACATACAAAGACCTCGAAAAACAAGCAATTATACATTCAATTCCTTTAGAGAAGTCATCTAGAACTCAATTCTATGTCGCTAACCTTTGTGAGAGGGAGAAAACTCTGCAGGCATCGGTGGTGGGCTACCAGCCGAGGCAATTGATCACCGGAACCCAGTGGTTCTATGGATGTCGAAATCAGAATCGAGGCGGAAATCTATACTGATCACGATACTCGAAAAGAGGTTTACTACTAGGCATCCCGGAGATGCTGGTCGATACACACTAATTATATTGAACTCTACAAGTCGCAGGAGCGACAAGTACCGATAAGTTTACTATCCAATTGAACTGGTTGACGCTTGCAGAGACCATTCCAAGACGATTCAGACGTTAATCGTTCCTTGAAACGCATTATCGGCCACGATGTCGTTTCTCTCGAGATTACGTTTATAAGATCGTTTAACGAGAGAAATCGTATACGAACGATTAACCGATTAGTCGGAACACTATGGAAGGCCGCGGAGCCATATCAAAGACGCGTCGATTCATCGTTGGATCCGAAGCTACCCACGATAAACACGTTCCATTAAAGCTCATTTCACGATTACCTTTTACCGATCGGAGTGGAAGCTCTGAAACGCAGTTACGAAGCGTTGGTATTCCACGAGCACGGATGTGCATCTACAGAAAACGATTAAACAAGCACGGAAGTGCATCTACGGACAATGATTCTACGGCGAATGATGGAACGAGCACGGAAGTGCATCTACGGATCAAGATTACATGAGCACGGAAGTGCATATGCGGGGAAAGATTACACGAGCACGGAAGTGCATGTACGGACAATGCATATACGGAGAATGATGGCACATACGATCGGAAGATCGCAATTACCGCTCCACCGGATATGAGTTTTACGCGTGGTGGATCACTGGTTCATCGAGAATCGATGTCAATGCAACTTCCCCACACGACAAAAACCCAAGACGAAAGCAATGCAAAAAACCGAGGAAAGTCGAAAGATCATGACGCCGCCCAAGGCCATGGTCGATACTCAACAACCAGCTGGTGGCTTCCAGACCTTGCCAAACTTCACTTTTCGAAACTTACAAGCACTGAGATTTGATAAATATACCTCAATTGAGTTATTGACGTTAGCAGACTATTTCGAGTTGATTCGGAAGTTAATTGGTCTCCGGACACATGTCACTGGCCAAGATGGCCATCCCTGAGCAGTCCTTGAAATACGTTCGACGAGAGCAATTACGTACGAACGGAAGAATGAGACAAGTCGAAAGTCAATTGAACATGAAGCGCTAGCAAATCCTTAATCGACCTACTCTTACTTCGTCGATTAATTGGCCCTACGATAGTTACCCCTAAATGCGTCGAATCATAAATGATCCAAACGCGAAGTAAACGACGAAGACAAGTCGGTACTAGCTACTATTGCAATATCAAACGCACCTACGAAGAGTCAGTATTCTACGGGCGAAGTGCCCCAGCGGAGGATGATTATTCAATCTCTTCTTTTACATACAATCGAGACCTTCAGTTCGATGGCCGACTCACCTCTTTGATGGATGATCGAAGCATGAGATTACCGAACATTCGATCGACACTGTCGACAGCAATTGCGATCGTGATTACCCCTTCTACGAAACCCGAAGATGGTTTAAGGGCGATAGTTAATGCTAATTAAAAAGATTCTCAATATTTCCAATAGCGGGCTTTGGAATGAGCCACAAGCAGCTTTAGACACAGCATGGGAGCAAAAGTTGTCAATAATTTTTTTTTTTGTTTGAATCATACTGTATTCGGCCGCTTGCGGCCATGACATAATCTACCCTTTTTCGCGATACTTCACCAGTGTGACCGTCAGGTGTCCCTTCTTGCCTCTTTGAGCAAAGTCGTATCATCCCTTTCTCATTCTCCCCATCTCCGAAACTAACTAACTAGCTCTTTTCCGCCCTCCTCATTCCCTGCCTGCCCGTCCCCTCCCTAAGCCTCCGTAACTCTCCCGACATCAGTATCGATCAAAAACTTCAACACTGCCTCCTCAGCTTCTTCCGTATCGAAAACCTGCGCCATCGGTACTCTGCCTCTCTCCTTCATCTTGCACTTCTTCCTCAGCTTTTCCCACACAGTGTCCTGCTGCCGCTTTCATTTCTTGCACCACTGGAACAGGTGGTCTACTGTCTGCGTTGAGTGTCTGCACCACCAGCACTCTTTGCTTTCCTTCTTTTTAATGAGTTCCAAATAAACTCCTGTTAGGGCATGCCCCACTTTTGACTGGAGATACCTTCCCGCGACGCTCTTCTTGGTCTCGCCCAACAGCCTGCTCATCCTCCTCATGTTATTCATTCTGTACCCTCACTTTTTGCCGTTGAACTTCGCCTTCCACCACTTTTCAGTTTCGATCCACTTGGCTTCCGTGACCCTTCTCTGCACTTTTGCCATCGACCATCCTTTGTATCCTTTCACAAGGTCCAGAGTGCCTTCCACTCTTTCCGCGGCTGCATTCGCTTGTTCGTCGGCTTTTTCGTTTCCTTCAACTCCTTCGTGAGATGGTACCCACCGGTACACTATTTCTACTCCCATTCCCACGATTTTGTTGTTCCACTCGACTGCGTTTTTAGCCATCCTTTGTCCAGGGCCTAGTGTATTGTCTTGTATCCGTTGTATTGCAGTGACTGAGTCCAAAAAGATTACCACCTTCCAGTCACCTGTTGTGGGTAACATTTGTGCTGCTTTCCGTAGGCCCCTCTCGATGGCGTATATTTCAGCGTTGAAAATTTCTTTCTTCTTTCCCAGGTAGTGTCGCTCCGCTTCCCAATTCTCTTCTTCCTCCTTCCATACCACGGCACACCCGACTCTTCTTTCTTCCAGCCTTGATCCGTCCGTCCAAACAATTAGGCCTTCGTCTGATATTTGAGTGACCTTCAGTGCTGCCTTCTTTCCAGGACGTACACTGTCGCTTCCGCTCTCTGTGGGTTGATGGGTAGAAAGTTTGTTTCTCTCTTCCCTTCTACCCCCAAGTCCTTCCTCAGCCTTACTGCGACCGTTGACTCTCCCTCCACCAACGCCCCCCCTCCTGCCTGGTCAGGCATTTCGGATAGTCTTTTGGCGAATCGTCTCCTCCGATTATTGAGTAGTGATATCGCTGGTCTCAGTCCTGCTTCCTTAAGTAGCGGAACTGTGGGTGTTGACTTGAACATTCCAGTAACCCTTCTTGCCGATTCGTTGACCAGTTTTTGGAGTTCGTGTTCACGTCCTATCTGTCCATCCCACCACAGTTCCGACCCATACAATGCCACTGACTGGACTGCCGCTATCGGGACCTTCTTTGCATTTTCTGGTCTGAGTCCGACTCTTCCGGTTATACCTTTGATTCTCCCCTGCGCCTTCTTTGCTTTGGTCATGACGACTTCGTGGGGGTGTTGGAAGTTCAATTTCCTGTCCATCCACACCCCTAGCCATCTGGTCGGTTTCGAATTGAACGATATCGAGTTGTTCTCGTCCACCTGCATCCTGCTCTTGACCATATTTTCTTGGTGGTTTCTTATCTTCAAGAACAAGACTGCTTCTGTTTTCGCTATGTCGAACTGGACGGTGTTCATCTCCGCCCACTGCGTAGCTCTCCTTGCACATCTTCGCATGTGACTTGTGCACTGGTTGACGTCCTTCTCTTCCACCACCCAGGCGACATCGTCTACGAAGGGTAACGTTGTAACTTCCGGCGCTGCTTTTTCTGCTTTCTTGAAGAGACCGGCGATATATATTGCGAACAGAATCGGTGAAGCCGGGGATCCCTGTGGTACTCCTGTTTCGACATCCATCGCTTCGCCCGTCCTTCCGTCCATCTTTATTTTTACTTTTCTGTCAGACATGAAGCTCTCCACCCACCTGCACAGGTCTGCTTCGAATTTCATGTCTTCCATTATCTGGATCAAGTTCCCTTTCGCGACGCTTGGGAAGGCTCCCTTGACGTCCATCAGTATGGCCGACGCGATGTTCCCCCTCCTCCACGCTTCTTGCACTCTGTTCACCATCATCCCCACCGCGTGAACCGCTGATCATCTTTTTCTGCATCCAAACTGGCCGTCGCGTAGCAGTCCTCTTCTCTCGCACTCCTCTGAGATTCTCTTTGCCACCACCTTTTCGACCACTTTTCCTAAACAATTCTCGAGTGCGATAACCCTGTACGCCTTTGCTTGATGGTAATCTGGCTTTCCCGGCTTGGGTATCACTACTCCTGTGACCGTCTTCCATTCCTTCGGATGATGTCCCAATCGTATTGTCATTTTCACTAAGGCTACTATTCTGCTCGCATCCCACTCCCACAGCAGTCTTATTATCTTGAAGTAAATTTTGTCTGGTCCTGGTGCCTTTTTAACGCTCTGTGTATAGATAGCTTCCTTGACCTCATCTTCGGTGATCTCCAGGTAGGTCTCTCCTCCCTCCTCCTTCGCCTTCTTCTTCATTCCTGGCAATGGTTTTGGGAACCCGACTGCATTTATGAGCACCGCTTGTTCGCTCCATGATGTCGCCATCCCCCCTTCTCGTTTCTGCACAGCCTTAACCGTAAGTTCTCCCTGCTTTCCAGTATACTTCAGCGCCCTCCACACCTTGTCTCCTTCTGCCTCTTGCACAAAGGTGTTCCAGCACTCTCGCTTGCTCTCTCTGATTGCTTTTTGCAGTTCCTTCCTTGCTGCCTTGACGGATGCATGGTTGGTTCTGCCTCCTCTTCTCTCTCTCTTCATGAACCCCAAGATTTTCCTGTTCTCCGCTATCCTGGCATTCCACCACTTCTTGGATCTCGCGCATATTCTGACTTGCTTTGCCTTCTGACTCAGTACCCTGGTGACTTCGTTTTTTGTCACCTTCGCTTCGTCTTCCACCTTTTGGATCGTGCTTTCTTCCAACAAATTCTTCCTGCTTCTGCTCCATTCGCCCCAGCTCTTCTTCATCTCCTTTAAATCCTCCTCATCAATTTCGTCGATGTTCCACGCGATCACTTCGTAGTTCGTACCATCCTCCGATTTTCACCCGCTCTCTATTTCGATCATCTTATGGTCCGAACCTATATCTTCTTCGTCCTCTGACATTGCTCTCGTCGATGCATTCGTCACCTCCCCTACTCTTACTAGCGTGTCATCAATTATCGACTCGATTAGCTTGTTGTTTTTGCATGCAACTCTGGTCGGCTGACCATCGTCGATTACCTCTAGGTCGTGTTTTAAAATCAGGTTTTCCAAGAAACTAGCGCTCCTTCTTTGGCTACACCTGCTGTTCCACCATGGGCTGTGAGCGTTGAAATCCCCACAGACTACGACGTTGCCTTTGGCAATCATTTCATCCCATCTCGCCTCCCTCGCTGGTCTGGCTGACGGTCTGTTGTTATCTTCTTGGAGTGTTTGGTCATAGACATTGACGATTCTGACCTTGACTCCTCTTTTGTTGGTGACATCGAAAGCCTGTATGTCCCATCGGCCTCAAATGTCCCCTAATTCGTCGACCACAACTGTTGTGTCTACTGTTACTGCAGTCATGGTTCTCTTCCCTCTTATCAGTATGAAAGCCGGATGGCTAATTTGGTACTCCTCTTCTTTTCCTTTTCCGTGATACGGCTCTTGCATTACCACCAATTCTGCCCCTTTTTCCACACCCTGTTCTAGCCCCAGGAACGTACTATCCTTCGCCTTCCCACAATTCGCTTGTAGGACTTTCACCATTGCGTTTCTGGGATGGATTCTTCTGACCCTTGTTGCGTTGCTGGAACTTGGATCTCTTCTTTGTCACTCTCTGCTTCTTCGGTGGCCGGGGCCCCGGTCTCGTTCTCCAGCTTCTCTTGGCTGCGGGCGATGATTCTCCCTCTGACTCTCTCCCTCCAGCTTGTTCTCTCCTCCTTGGCCTTCTGAATTGCCTCCTGTGTTTTAGGGCACACGTTACTTTTTGCGATATGGTTCCCCTTGCAGTTGGCACACTTGTCGTTGTTGTGTGTGCAATTCTGGCCCTTCTTAGCTTTGCACCCCACGATGTCGCATCGATTGTCTTCCGTTTTGTGTTTCCTGGCGCACAGCATGCACTTCACCACCCCCAGCCCCAGCCTGCCGCACTTTGGGCCATGATGTCCCCACCCACAGCAGCTTTCACAGAAAGTGTCTGGTCCAGCGTGAATGTATCTTTCCACCTCATGCCACACTCCTGCCACTCTCAATACTTTCCCTGAGCACCTCTGTGCTATCTTCTTTCCTTTGATTGATATGACCACTGACGTCGCCTGTTTCTCCCCGCTCCTCCTTTTCTCCTTAATATCTGTGGTCCGTCCCAGCCAATTGATAGCCATCGGAACGACTACTCCCTCGTTTTCTGCCTGTATTTCTTGCCTCAGTTTCTCCAGGCCTCCCGACTTCTTAACTGCATACTGGTCAAAACTGATCCCATGCATCTTCATCTTCCCCCAGGTCTCGTTCTTTTCCAAGTCAATGATCCCTTGGTCGATACGCCTTGCTGCTTTTACCACGACTTCTCTCCAAGCGACTAGCATGTCCACCAACGCTTCTGGAGTAGCCAAGGCCGTGATCATTCCTCTGACGTTAGTGGTGATTGTCCCCATTCCGATATGGTGGGGTGCTCCGGCCGCGTGCAACGCTCTGTTAACCGCCGACACAATTTCAACGTCCTTCTTCTGAGAAGTCGGGAGTGCGTTGTCTCTTTTGAAGGTAACTCTCCTATTCTCCACCGTGTTATTGTTTGTGGGGATTGCCTCCATGCGGTGTAGCTCCTTCTTCTCCACCTTTTTTTTTCTCTCGATGACCTGGAACTCGCCCTCCTTGTTCTCCCCTTTAGCCGACGCTGCTGCCTTCTCTGGATACGTTGGCTTCCTTTGCTGTTGTTGTTTTTGTTGCTGTTGCCGTCCCTCCGGTTTCTTCCCCGCCTTGGTTTCCTTGCCCTGCGCCTTCGGACCCTTGGGCGCGTTCGCCGGCGCTTCGTTCTTGGGGGGGGCGATCAAAGTTGGCTTTTCTCTGCCTCTAAATTGGATCGCCTGTGGGGTGGCTCAAACGATCGGGACCGCTGGGGCTGGGGGGATCGTTGGTGCATGTTTTGAGGCCTCCATCTGCGGTCTCTGTGTGTTCATCTCCTCACTCATGAATCTCTCGGTCAGTACCTGGACTTCTTCCAACGCAGCCGGGTTTATTTCCAAGTCCATATCCGTGATTCGTTTCGCTTCCTGACTCTCCCTCAGGACTTCCCTCCTATTTTCGTTGTTGATCTCCGCAACCATGTTTGTGATGCTTGCTGTCCACAGTACGTCCTCCTCATGGCGGAATTCCCACTTCCCCTCTCTCTCGTCCATCCACGCCTTCACTACTGACCATTGTTCCTCTTCACGTGCTGCGTGGGCTTCCAACAAGTTTGTTATGTGTCTGGCGGTTCGGTGCAGCTGCGCCAGCTCCTGTGCCTGCTGTCGAATCGTTCTTTCCATGCAGCTCCTCCAGTGCCCCGGGGGCTTCGAAAGCTCTGGGATCTCGCATCTCAGTCTCTTCCCATTTTCGTTGCGCTCCAGCGGCGCAGCCGCGATCGCGATCGTGATCGTAGGGTCGACGCGGGTCGTAGACGTGTCGCCTGAAGTGTCATTCGCCGTTTCTGTTCCTGCAAATCCCTCCAAATTCGTGTCTCCTCTCTGAGCTAGTGTTCTGATCCCCTCATCTGCTACCCCGGTGGGGCTCTCCCTTCCCGTGGTCGCCATCGTTCCTGGCTTGGTCGTCACGTTGTGGGCGCATGCTTGCTTCGTTGGCGAAGTACCCAACCTCTTCCGATGGTCTGGATGCGCCGGGAATGTTGTACCAAGGTCAATTCGATGCTAGAAACTGATTTCCGGTGTCCGATTGTTGATTACTGCTGTGGTTGGCGACATATTTCGCGGTTTCCGATTTCGCCAAGACCTTCATGTATCGCTGTTGTCGATCATTATTGACGGGTTAGACAGAGTGGAGGAACTGAGATTTAAATTTATTAGAGGGCTTCGTGCATTTATTAAACATTTATTGGAGAGACCTTTGAAACCGAAGGTTTTACTTACAAGCGGACCGCAAGCCGATATTAAGGAAATGCTTGATGGGCTATTGTGTATTGCATATGACAGAGAACGAAAAGGTCTATCAACTTTGAATTTTCTTCTTTAACTAAGGTAAAATAGCTAACAAATATAGAATGTCTAAACACACTGAGCTTTGATAATACACGTTACCTAGGCCCGGGTTAGTACTCCACGCTACCAATAAGCGGGGAGCCATTGGGAAGGAACAACTTACAGGCTTTGAGATCAGGCCATTCGGTTTGCATCAGCACTCGACACTGATATATCGATAGAAAGTGGGGAACTATCAAGAAGAAACTCACGGGCTGTAATATTGGGCCATGGGGCTCCCATCAGCACTCCACACTGGTAGCATGCTCAGAAATAAATTTGAGTAACTCACGGTCTGTCAGATCACCCCATCTGGTTTGCCTCAGCACTCGGTACCTGTAGTAAGTGGGGTAAATTTCAAGGAGGAAGAACTCACAAGCTGTCGAATCGTGCCATCAGGCTCGTGTCAGCACTGGAAACCAGCAGCAGGTGGGGAACCATCTGAGAGGAAGAACTCACATGCTGTCAGATGAGGCCATCGGGCTCGTGTCAATACTCCGAATCGGAAGCCGGTTGGGGAACCATCAAGAAGGCGCTCACCGGCTGTTGCATAAGGCGATCGGGTTTGCCTCAGAATTCGGTACCATTAGATGTGCCGAGGAAGATTCATCGATGAACTCACGTGCTGTCCGTGGGGCTCGCGTCATCACTGTGCGCTGGTAGCAAGCTCGGGATCCATCAGGGAGGAACTCACCTGCTGTCGGATCATTCGGCTCGTGTCAGCACTCTATACCGGTAGTAAGGTGGTGACAAACTAGGGAGGAACTCACTGGCTGTTAGATCGAGCAATTAGACTCATGTCAGTACTCGGCACCGGGAGCCTTTTTGAGAAAGAACTCACAAGCTGTCGGATAGGCCATCAGGCTCGCATCAGCATTTTACACCTGAAGCAAGCTTTAAACTATCTGAGAAGAAGAACTCACGCACTATCGTATGACAGCATCGGGCTCACATTAGCATCGCACTAGTAAGAAGCGAGTGAAGAATCAGAGAGGAACTTGCGGGTGAAGAATTAGAGAAGAATTCACGGGCTGT
Source organism: Trichophaea hybrida (assembly GCA_015178995.1). NCBI lineage: Eukaryota > Fungi > Ascomycota > Pezizomycetes > Pezizales > Pyronemataceae > Trichophaea > Trichophaea hybrida. Next base: position 49,992 of record WHVE01000388.1, on the reverse strand, counting down.
AGGATTAGGCCATTGGGGTCGCACGCATTAGCACACGGCACCAGTAGCAACCCTGGGATCCATCAGAGAGGATGAACTCACTTTCTATCGGATCAAGCCGTCGCATTCGCGTCAACACTCGGCACCGATAAAAAGCTGGGAAGAATCAAGGAGACTCACGCGCTGTCGGATCAAGCCATTAGGCTCGTGTTAGCATCAATTTTTGTGGCACAAATACAAGGGCAGACTGGGAGTTTGTGGGACAGCCATAACTTGATCCTTTGTAATGTTGAATTTGGAATGCAGGGGAAGAAAGAAAAGTGTATTCACCCTCAAGCGGGTGGACACAACATGAATACAAACGAAGGGAGAGTATTAGTCCTACAATTCTCGAACAACATCTAGTGCTGTTTTCTCATATTGATTTTTTGCTGCCTTATTCACTTGCAAAGCATCGACGAGCAGTCGGACTGTGCTCTCTCGTCCAAAAGTTGCTGCGAAATGGAGCGCTGTATGATTCAAATGGTCTGCAGCTTCTCTGTTCGCCCCAAATTCGTTAACTAGCAGCTGCACTACGCTCTTGAACCCACAAATAGCGGCCCAATGTAGCGCTGATCACTTCCCTGAGTCATTAGCATCTCTGTTCGCCCCAAGGGTTGCGAGTAGTCGGACCGTGCTGTCGTGCCCCCGGATGGCCGCTAGATGTAGCGATGTAAGTCCGACGTGAGCTACAGCGTTTATGTCGACACCCTGTAGTTGGCTAGAAACGTGATGTCTATTCTCAGGAGAAGGCTCTCTAGTTGTACACAGCACTGAGCCGCCCACGTGACTCGAAACGTAACCCTATCCCAACTATGTACATCCTACATCCACCTCCAACTACAAAAAGGCTTCCATCCATACTGTACACGGTACCCTGCTAAGCAATAATATGCTTCTCACCCTCTCGACCTGCCTATCTCCATGATTCTCTGACTTGTCCTCTTTGCCGCTGGTGGGGGTTCTTTGGTTTTGATAACCCGCGATTCGGCTATCGTCAGGGTTATCGCTGGTCGTAGTTTCTTAGGGAGGAGCTTATTGAGCTTCTCATTATTGAGTGCTGATGCATACTCCCGAACTGTCTCTTTTCCACCAAAACGGGTCAGGTTCGTCAGCGGTTCCCATGTACTCTCTTCCTCTGAGTCTCCTTCCCAGTGAACTCGGAATTGGACCTTGCCGTCTTCGCTGGTTCGCCACTCCCGGATGGCTTCTAATCCTTTTTCTACTTCGCCGCTCTTGGTGACTCTGATCGGTGGTGGTGGTTCTTGTGGTCGGGATTCGTCAATAGTGCACCACTTGAACTCGCTGACATTGTAGGTGTTGTGTATGCGGAGGTGTTCAGGCATGTTGGTGACCTCGAAGGCTTTGCCATTACTGCGTTGTATGCCGAGTGTGTATGGGCCGACATATCGTTGTTGTAGTGTCCGACTAAGCCGCGCGCCCGTTTGGTCCGTTTCGGTGCCTGGTGCTGCTGCGGCGTAGGTCAATGGCATGTTGCGGGTGTTGAACATGACTCAGTCGCCAGTCTGAAAGTTGTGCGGCTGGCGCTTCCTATTCGCCTCCGCAGCTTGAGCGGCTTGGGCGATTGCCAGTCGGTCCTTAAGCTGGGCAAGGATATCTGCCATGGTTGTCGCGAAGCTGACCGCTTGTTGCCCTCCTTGCCGGGTTGAGTTTGCGCAGGATGTCGCGGCGATGATATCGAAGGGCATTCGTGGGACGTATCCGAGATCTGCTTCAAACGGGGTTTTCTCTGTTGCCTTGTGCTTGCTAGCGTTGCACGCGAATTCTGCTAATGGTAGTAGCTTTGCCCAACTCCTTTCGTTGCCTGCAGCGAAGGTACGGAGGTAGCGTTCGATGATACTGTTAGCCTTCTCTGCAAGTCCGTCCATCTGTGGGTGGAAAGCTGTTGACATTTGTAGTTTAGTCCGCCAGATTTCGTTCAGGTGCTGCCAAAACTCGGAAGTGAATTTGACGTCTCTGTTGCTGACGATTGAGTCTGGGATCTGATGTAGCCGGAAGTACAGGTCGATGAAGATCTCCGCGAAACGTTGCGCCGTGAGGTCTTTCTCGGTCGCAGCCGTCCAGATGGCTCTTGTGGTCAGGGCATCAACAAAGGTGATGATTGTGTCGTGTCCGTCGCTCAATGGTAGCTTTGTAATGAAGTCGATGTTGATACGTTGCCACCGTTCGTTGGGAACTTCCAGTGATTGCAGTAGACCATATGGTTTCTGATTTGTCGACTTTGCCCGGTGGCATGCAGCGCACCCCATGACGTACTGTTTGACCGTCTGATACTGGCGCGGACAAATGAACCGTCTACCCACTGTTGACGCTGTTCTATCGATTCCAAAATGTCCGCCCACTGCTGAGTCATGTGCCTCGTGTAAGACTTTGATTTGGAGATCCCTGGGTATGCCAAGGCGGTCGGTTGCACGGTGCAAAATTAGGCCGTCATCATTCATCCAATAGTGTCGTGCTCTATCTTGTCGTTGTTTCCTCTGTCCTGGGGTTTCCTGGTCTCGGTTCGCCGCGGTGCCTTGAAGTTATCGATATACCATGCCAAAATCAGGGTCGTTCGGGTATGCTGCCCGCACCTCGTCCGTTCAACTGTTCGCTTGTATAACGCTTGTATGCATTAGGTCCGTCACGGGTTTGTTATTCTCTTGGGTATCAGTGGTCGTTCGCACTGTGCGTGGTAGTGGTGGATTCTTATAGTCGGGTCGCCGGCTGAGTGCGTCCTGAATATAGGTCCGGGCTCCCGGTAGATACTCGATTTCGAAGTCGTATTCCATCAGGGTCTCCAGGAGTCGCATTTGCCAACTCGTCAGGCGTGGCTGCTTGAGGAGATGCTGCAGAGCTGAGTGGTCTGTTTGAACGTTGAATCCGCCAGCTCCGTGGAGGTAGAAACGCCAATGTTCGATCGCATCCTTAACTCCCAAAAGTTCCTTGTCATACGTTGAATATCTAGTCTCGGCATCGTGTTGCTTACCAGAAATGTAGGCAATAATTCTGTCTGTGCATTTGCCGTCCTCCATCTTATGCATTTGTCGCAGTGTGGCTCCAATTGCGAAATCCGAGGCATCTGTCCCTACTAGGTACTGACCTCCTTGTTTCGATGGTAGCGCGAGAGCCGGGTGCGCCAGCTTGGCCGCCTTGAGGATATCGATTGCTCTGGTCACCTGTTCCCACTTTTTCGGGTCGTTCTGTACTCTGTTGAACTCTGTCTGCGTTACGTTCAGCAAGGCAGTCAGGGGGGCTGCAATTGTAGCAACATTCTTAACAAAGCGGCGGAATACCCCTGCAAGCCCAACAAAGCTGCGCATTTCTTTTTGTGTCGCTGGGTCTGGCCAGTCTGCGATCGCAGTGATCTTCTCAGCAGTCATCAACACACCATTTCCGTTGACCATGAATCCAAGGAAAGGTGCTGCAGCTTTACTAAACTGGCACTTTTCGCTTTGCAGTTGAAAACCCTCCCGGCGAACGGAATCGAGTACTGCCTGCACGTGTTTCTCGCGGGTCTCCCAGTCTTTGGAATATCTCATGATGTCATCCAGGAACACAATGCAATAGCCGCCATCGATGTGTTTCCTGAGGAGGTCTGCCATTAACCTCATGAATTCGCTCGGTGCATTGGCCAGACCAAACGGCATTACCAGCCATTCGTATAATCCATCGGGTCCGATGAAGGCTTTCTTCTCAATTGAGTCTGGGTGCATGCGTTGCTGATGGTACCCGCTGTGGAAATCTTGTTTGGAGAAGCATTTGGCACCTTGTAATGGTGCAATGAGATCTTCTGGGTGCGGTAACGGGAAACGATCCTTGATTGTAATTTTATTGAGAGCTCGGTAATCGATGACCATTCGGAGCTTGCTGTTCCATTTTGGTACGAAGAGCACTGGTGCTGCGTATGGCGAGTGAGAGCTGCTTATCTTGCGTCTTTCTAGTTGCTCAGCTGTCTGATTTTTGTACTCTTCCCACTCTGCCGCTGTCTGTCGGTACGGGCTGCGGTGCGGCGGTTGTATCCCCGGGATTGTTCTGATATGGAAATCACCCGATGCCCTTGTTGGCGGCAGTCGTTCGGGTTCCAGGAAGATGTCGTGGTATTGTTCTCGTACCCGTTGTTCGAACTCCGCTAATTTGGTTACATCGCCCTTCTCTGGAGACCCCTGTGAGGGCATCCATTCCATCCAGATCGCCGCACAGTCTGCTTTGAATGTCACCTCGTCGACAATCTCCCCAATTACAACTTCATCCACCATTTCAGCTCCAAGTTCCATCGCTAAGAGTTCTCCCACCGTATAGCTATTTTCTATCTGTACTGGCTCTCTCTTGGCTGCCACCGCCAGGAGTTGGGTATTTCTTCCTTCTTCTTTCTTAAGTCCGTCAATTGTGTATTCGAAACGGTTCCCATCGCCATCGCCGCCCAACCATAACCGGTTCTTTTTATGATTGACATGGTGTGGGATCTCTTCCATCCAGTTCTTTCCTAAGATAATGTCATATTTGGCTAGCGGGTAGATGATGAACCATCCTTGGTATACAAGCCCGCCAATGTCCAGGTTTAGGCGTACATCCTTCAGTGGTAAGGTTTCGACTTTCCCCGCGGTGGTCAATTGCATGTTTCCGCGGTGCCGAGCTTTTAGTTTGCCATTGGGTAGCTTTTGTATGAAGTCCGGGCTAACGAACTTATGGCTAGCACCGCAATCGTATAGAGTGAATGCTTGCACTTCCTCTTCTTTTCCTCTTTCTGGTGAGTGGCTAGGTGGGTATAACACGGGGAGTTTGAAACGAAGCAGATATGAGTTATCACTTTTGGAGTAAAACTAATTAATATTAGTACTCTTACGAACTTTATCTCTGCCCGCCTGAACCCCCGCGCCTGTTTCCACCATTTCTCGTGCCTCCGGGGATGCTGTGCACTCGGCAGCACCCTCTAGACGTTGCCCGCATTCTCTCCCACCGGGCCTGCTGTCCCTCTCTGGCCTCCTGTCACTTCCGTCGTATTCACTTCCCGTTGGGCCCTTCCGCCTCGGCCACCTCGGCCACTGTTGCCGTAACCCCCTCCACGTCCCCCACGACCTCCTCGATTACCGTTGTTTCCACCATTACTTTCACCTGATGTCTCTCGGTTCGGGCAATCATATGCCCAATGCCCATCCGTGCTGTGGCAGAGGGTGCATTCGTTGGGTGCTAGTGGTGGTCGGTTGCCCTGGTAGTTGCCTCGTTTGCGGTTCGTATTTCTACCGTACATCGCGGAGATTTTGGGTTCCCTGGTTTCGTCTTTCGGTGGGCTGGTGGTGTCAGAGTCGGCTACAAACACCATTGACCTCTCCAGTGTCGGTTCTCCACCCATCTCTCTCTTGAAGTTTCGATATTGGATAAACGATTTGTAGGCTCCCTCATTCGGTGGTAGTTTTGATGCGTATGCTTCCAGCAGCTGCGGTGAGGTCATCGGCGAATGGGGGTCAAGTTGTCGTCGTAGCCGCCGGAATTCTTTGTTAAAGATAGCTACATGACCCTTGGCTGTGATCAAGAGGAGTCGCCACTCGTCTTCGAAGTTCCGGAGTGCGTCCAGGGGGGTGAACTCCTCCTTCAGGCTCCTGCAAAAGTTGTCCCAGGTCTGGTACGGTTCGGTGTTCGGGTATTTGGACGTCGCCCACCGGCCGGCCGTCTCCTTCAGGTGGAGTAGGGCATACCGGGTCCAGCCATCAGTTCTTGGGGTGCCCTCGCCCATCATGGTTGCTGTCGTAGGCGCGGCGGTGCTGCTCCTGGCTGGGGTTGTGATGTTGTTGCCTGTAAGCCATCCAATTTCGTAACTGCAAGCTTCGAACTGGCGCTGGAGGTCGTTGATGAAATCGCCCACGATTCGCATATTTCTCTCCCCCTTAAATACAGGTAATCGTTTCGGGTTGATTGTGAACGTCGTATTTCTTGTCCCAGTTCCAGCATCGTCGTAGTTGAGGTTTCGTGGGCTCACCGCCATTATTGTTCGAACTGCTTGTTCCGCCGTTCTTTTGGCTTCATGTGCTTCGGGCTGTTGTACTCTAAGTTGGGCTGCTTCTTGTTGGGCCTCCTCCGCCTGTGTTCTCGCCACTAGCTGTGGAGAAGGAAGGGTTGAGATAAGGTGCGGCTCGGCGGAGGGCACGGGCCAGAAGTGGATACGTGCGTACCCACAACGTGTGTGGGTCCGCGAGGGTAGACACCGCTGGCTTAGACAAGAATACACTATCGTCATTTCATACTACTACATTGGTAGCAACACTTTCCAATTGGCTTCTCCTGCACCTTATACGTGCCGGAGCCCAATTTCGATCCAAGGCGAAGTAGTTAAAACGATCACAGACGACTTTCGACGGCGAAAAAGACGAATTTCGCACAAGGAAACACCATAACAACGACAAACACGATGCCTGCTGCCGCGCGCCGTAATCCTGCTGGAGGTCGAAAGAACAATGGTTCAGAAGTGGCGCGTATGTTGAAAGCTCCCAGGGCTAGCGGCGTCTTCCCAGATGCACGGCCCGAGGGGTTCAGTATTCTCGAACAGCGGATCGAGGACGACCGAGCCCGCCGAGCAGAGATCATCAATCACCCGCCGGTAATCGCGCAGAGGGACATCCCCGATGAAGTCGCCAATTGGTTCCATGCGGTTGAGGATGAGTACCGAGAACAAATCGAAAATCTTATCCGAATGTGCGAGGATGCCGATCGGGAACGGGACGCAATCGCCGATGAACTTGTCGATTTAGAGAAACAACTATCCGACAAGGTACAGGCCCTCGTGGCAAAACAGACGGAGTGCGACAGATTCGTGCAACAAGCCTCCGACGCGAAAGACGATGAGGCACCACCCCTGGTTGACGATGCAATCGCAAAGGAGATGGCGAAGCTGACACGAGAGGTCACCGCCAGAAACGCGCTCAATAAGAGGATGCAAGCCAAACTGGGCGTCGCCTTACAAGAACTAGAAGCAACCAAGAAAGCGTTGGCAACCGCTGAAGACGAGAGAGACATGACCAGTGAAAAGATGGAGTCGGCCATGGTGGAACTGAATGCTACAAACGAGGCCTTAATTCGAGTGAAGGCTACCTCTGCACCCATCAGCACTTTCCAAACTAACAACCGCGTGTTTAACGTCAAAACAACGGGATTGCCGACTTACGATGGTACGAGGACCCTAGACGCCGTCACCTCCTTCCCATCCACCCTGCACTGCCATTTCGGACCTTGTGCCCTGGAGTTAGGCTTGACAGACGAGTGTGGAATCCCGTTGACCAACGGTTGGGCCACCGCGGCACTGCTTCAGTTTCGCGACAAAGCTGCAGTTTGGGCCAACCACCGTTTTCCGGCGTATGCAAGCGCAGGCGTAACATGGGAAGACTTCTCAGCGGCAGTCAAAGAGGCCTTTATCCCTCCCGACACTGTGACCAGGCTGAAACACGATTGGGAGTCACTTCGAATTAAAGGTGGCGAGCGCGTGTCCGCTTTTAATGAACGTTTCCGAGTGCTTCGACATCAGTTGGAACCCCACGCGCCACTCTCCGACGAACGCCTTCTCGACTCATACCAGTTCAAACTCGAGAGCAACCCAGAAGCATCCAAGGCTTTGAATGAGAAATTGGGAAATCAGCCTACAGCGTCGCGCAATGACGTTAGGGAACACGTCTCCCGAGTGGACGCCATGCTTAACTCCAAGAAACAACCGATGTCGACCACGCTTAAGAAAATGGAGGGCAAACAGAAAGAAGGTAGCGGCGGTGGCAGTAATGACCGGAGCTATTATGTGTGTGGCGAAGTGGGCCACCCCGCCCGAACATGCCCAAATAAAGAAAAGGTCCTGGCCGCATGGAGAGAAAAGAAATCAGCCAATGATGAGAAGGGCGCTGATAAGAAAGAGAAGGGGAAAGAAGAGAGGCGCAGAGGCTCCCGTGGTGGTCGCAAGAAAGGCGGCAACGGAGGCGGAGGTGGAGGAAAACAACAGAGCCTCCGCTTGACCCAACAGGTACCTGGAGAAGGAAATGATGATAAAGAGCCCAAAATCCAGGAATTGTCCGATGACAGTGATGATGATGATTCGGAGGACTCGAGCTTGGGAAATGGAAACGGGAGTGATTAGCTGCGAATCGACTCCCTAATACCAAAAAAATTACTAGTACTGTGTCTACAATGAAAAAGTTTACTCGTTATCACCATCTCCGAGTCAGTGATAACGATACCATAAATCTTCTCCGTTTCGATGGAAAGCTTCGGTTCAAAAAGAATAACGACACATACAGTAGTGTAGCAGCCAAAACAGCCAAAGACGACGGGGCATCGGAGAATTATGTTAAAAGAGAGACTGTGGAAATGTTAAAAAAGAAAGGTGCAGTGTTAGAAGAGAGAGATGGCGGCTGGATGATCGTGGAGACGGCAAATGACAAGGAAGAAGACGGCATTGAGAGAAGGCAACAGGTGCGCCTGAAACTGAAACTAGGAGATGACGGCTATACATATACGGGGTGGTTCACAATATACGACGTGAAAGGCTTTGACATCATACTTGGGAAGCGCTTGGTCCGCGATATAAATGGAACTTATCATATCGATCACCGAACAAACGAATTGTGGATAAATCAGGGCGACATCCCATGGGAAGATAGAGAAAAGGCAGCACGAATCCACTACCTTCGTGGTCTTCGACCAGAAACCGAACCAGACGACGACACCATCAAACAATCAGCCTGCGCTATGGGTATTGAAATTATCCGCAAGAAATATCTACGTCGCATGAGCCATCGACTTTTGGCCAAGGCATTCATGGTTCGGGTACGGTACGATAACCCTGAGCCTGCGCAGCCACCAGACAAATTTCAAAGCATGCTTCGCGATTTTGAGACTTGTGGTTTGTTCGCAGAGCTGACGTATGACACCACGCAGAGTAAACCACAATTTAAAATCGACATCTCGCCAGAAGATGATAAGAAAGCCCCATATCGACCTCCATATCGATTGTCTCCCAAAGAAGACGCGGAGCTACAACGACAATTGGATAAGGCCTTACGCAACGTCTGGATAAGGCCGAGTAATAGCCATTATGGCTCCCCCGTCTTATTCGTGCCAAACAAAGATGGTGGATTGCGCATGTGCATTGACTACCGGGCAGTTAACCGCATAACCACGAAGGATCGATACCCATTACCTCACATTGAAGAGCTTGTCCAACCACAGGGAGGTTCGACCTGCTTCTCGAAGATAGATCTAGCCTCGGGTTATCATCAAATTCGAATATGTGCCGCCGATCGCCAAAAAACTGCATTCTCAACCAAATATGGGCTGTATGAATGGACGGTGCTCCCATTTGGACTTGCCAACGCACCTAGTCAATTTATGCGAGTCATGAACAACCTACTTGCATCCAACCCTGAACTATGTAAGTTCGTGGCCGTTTATCTTGACGACCTATTGATCCATAGTTCCACGAGAGAGGAGCACATGAACCACGTGCGGATTGTGCTGCACCTTTTGCAGACAGCTGGCCTGAAATTGAAAAAGTCAAAATGCGAATGGTTTCGTGATGAGATTTAATTTTGCGGCTTTCAGATCAACCAAGAAGGAGTGCATACGTCGGATTCAAAGACGAGAGCAGTAACCGAATGGCCTAGGCCCCGAAACACAGAAGAAGTTCATGGTTTTCTCGGTCTGACGGGCTATTACCGCAAATTCATACGGCACTATGCACATATCGCCTTGCCGTTATATCGTATGTGCAAAATGGGTAAGAAAGTTAAAATGGGCGGCCGCCGCGGTGAACCACGCCTTAAGGACATCGGCACCGTGCAATTTGTTTGGACTGGAGAGGCAGAGGAGGCCTTTGAAACGTTAAAAGATGCCATTTGCAAGGCTCCCGTGCTAGCTCTGCCTGAGAAAGGGGGCGAGTACGTGCTGCATTCTGACGCCAGCAAATATGCAGTCGGAGCAGTACTATCACAGAAGCGACAAGATGGCGAGACCAGAGTCATTGCCTTTTGGGGCAGGAAGCTTGAGGGAGCAGAGACGCGATACCCGACATACGACGGAGAACTCCTAGCGATTCGCGACGCAGTTGTGAACTGGCACTACTACCTCCATTCGGATAGAAATGTTACGGTCCATACGGACCACGCGTCTTTAAGTCACATCCTGACACAACTTCGACTCACAGCACGACAAATGGAGTACTTAGCAACCTTACAAAATTATACATACGACATCCGCTACATCCCAGGCGCAAAGAACCAGGCGGCTGACGCACTGACGAGACGTCCGGACTTTAGACGAGAACGCTGCCAAGTGTCCCAGTGTCGACTCACGCAGTTTGTAATTCAGGACTCGACAGAGTTGTTACGGCAAGTCGCTGCTGAAACGAAGGACGACAACTGGAGTAAAGATGTGGTACAAATACTAGTGTCCAAAGACAGCCAGGTACACCCGCCGAAAGCATCCGCTCCGGCCACAGTACGAAAAGCTTGGGCTCGCAGTCACCGATTCTCCCTAGACGACGGGCTACACTACCTAGACCTCCAGAAACAGGACCCCGAACGACACAAGGACGAGCGACGTCGGCTCTACATTCCGACACCACTATGGAACAGAATTCTCCGAGAAGCACATGACGCTGCGGTGGGAGGCCATTTCAGAGCAGCAAAGACATATATGGCGGTGAGACTGCGCTTTTTCTGGCCAGGGATGTGGAAAGGTGTTCAAGACTACACAAAAGGCTGCGACACGTCCGCACGAGTAAATCAACCGGCTGGGAAAGTAGTGGGTTTGCTAAAACCACTACAAGTCGCACGAGGCCGCTGGGAACGCGTGGGGGTAGATTTCATTACTGACGTGCCGACATCCTTGAGAGGAAACGACTGCATTGTGACCTTCGTGGACCACTTCTTCAAACGGGCCCACTGGCTGCGCTGCGCTAAGACCATTGACGCCGCGGAATTTGCATTGTTATTTTTGGAGGCTATCATATGACTTCATGGTGTCCCACGAGAGATCGTCAGGGACAGAGACACTCGCTTTACGTCGGATTTCTGGGCGGAAGTGAGTAAGAGGTTACAGACTAAGCTGCTCATGTCAACGGCGTTTCACCCACAAACAGACGGGCTGTCGGAGATCTCGAATAAGCAGGTCACGCAGTATCTACAGGCTTTCGCCACTCACCATCAAGACCAATGGGACACCATGCTTCCACTTGCGGAATATGCATACAACACGTCTACGCATTCATCCACCGATCGAAGCCCGTTTGAATTAGACCTAGGATACACACCATCTATTCCATTAGATTTCGTGGCGGGTCAACGGCAGCACGACGAAATGCGGAACCTGGAAGGCGCAACGTTCGTTGAACGATTGCAGGCTTCGCTGCTAGACGCCCAGGACCGCCTCCGCGAGGCACAAGATAGCCAGAAGGCGGAAGCAAACAGGAGCCGAAGGCCATGCACCCTCCAGGTTGGAGACAACGTGATGTTGAATACTAAAGACCTACCGATTACATACGCCAGCCAAGACCCTTCTCGTCGGAAGTTGCAGCATCCATGGGCTGGACCATACAAAGTCGTTAGATTCCGAGGACCGAACGCAGTCGAGTTAGAATTGCCAACAGATATAACGATTCACGATACGGTGAACGTTAGTAGACTCAAGAAATACATCGCCGATTCGACACGAGAAAAGCCACCTCCTCCCCCTGTACGAGCAGTAAGGGACAAACATGGCACAATTCAGCGTTCGTATGTCGTTGAGGCGATTGTCTCGCATAAGAAGGCACCTGGCGTCAAGGGCGGCAACAAATATCAAATCAAGTGGGAAAGATATGATGACGACGATATGACATGGGAGCCAGCTGTCAACCTCTCAAAAGCAAAGCAGATGCTGGATGACTACAAGAAGCAACACGGACTGGGTGAAACAAAGGTTAAACGGAAAAGGAAGGGCTAAGGCCGTGGAGTCGATGGCCATCGGTTATACTTTGTCGTGGAGTCGATAACAAGTGGGTTTATTCTTTTGTTTCCAAGGTTTTGTGTTTTCTATTAGCCGATATGCCGAGGAGTCGAGGCATGGGAGTTTCTTTTGTTTTCGAGCAGAGGGTTTGTTTTCGAGAAGTATCTCGAACTTCTTGGGAAGGATGTAATGTGGAGAAGGAAGGGTTGAGATAAGGTGCGGTTCTGCGGAGGGCACAGGCCAGAAGGGGATACGTGCGTACCCACAACGTGTGTCGGTCCGCGAGGGTAGACACCGCTCGCTTAGACAAGAATACACTATCGTCATTTCATACTACTACACTAGCACTTCTCTCGTTGCCCGCTCAGCCTCCTCCTCTCTTCCGTCGTTTGTCCCTGCTCGTAGCTGTTGGTTCTCTGCCCTCAATTGTGCGTTCTCCATTGATCGCTGCTCTGCATCTTCGAAACATTCCGCCCAAGCATCTTCAACAGCGGCGATGTATCGTCTCCACCGCCCGCTCTCCTCTGAACCGTTGATCGCTTTCTCTAGTATCCAGTTACGGTACGGGGTAAATTCGTTTGTTCTGGGATCCTCGTCATCCGGGTCTCACAAGAGGTTGACTGGGTCCCCCGGGTACTCAGTGTCGTGGTACCACGGTTCGTCACTGCTGTTGCTGTTCGCGTCCGGCTGAGGTGGCATCATGCTCTGCCTCGGCACTCTCTTCTAGGGTTACTGAACGTGCCATTGATTCTCTTCCTGTGGGTCTCTTTCTCTGGGTCTCTTTCTCTGGGTCTCGCACGTGGTTTCGCTTGTCATCTCGTGTATAGTATCTCGTGATTTCGCTTCGACATGACAGGGGGGTCTCCGTGTGACGTGTGCAGGTTTGGGTTTCTGAAGGGTTATCTTAGGTCCTCTCGATCTGCTTGATTGCATTCGAATTGTCGCTGCTAAGTCACCGGAATCGAAGGCAAAAGAGGTTGTTGACGTGTTGCTACCAAGATGTAGTTGGCTAGAAACGTGATGTCTATTGTCAGGAGAAGGCGCTCTAGTTGTACACAGCACTGAGCCGCCCACGTGACTCGAAACGTAACCCTATCCCAACTCTATACATCCTACACACCCAGTGTCCTGACAAGCAGCTGGACTATGGAGTCGTGGCCATTTGAGGCCGCATTTGTTGAGAGCAATCGAGTACACAGAGGGGTAGTTGTTGTATATTTATACTGAATTTACTGTAGCTAGAGTATTACAGGACCCTGAACACCTCCGCCGCCGGGCGAGCCGGTTAGATGGCACAGCTCCCACCCACTACCCTTCATCCCCACTGACAAAAGAAATGCAAATGTAAATGACTGACCACCCTCCATGACAGAAGAAACGCAAACGATAGACACCCCCGACCTCTAAGCTCCATGCCTCAGGTAGGCGGGAACTTTCCAATGTCCATAGCCACCAGGAAGTCCATCACCGCCTTGTCACATATCTCCATGAAAAACAGCTCAGATATCTGTACCTGCCGACACCTGCCCACTGTCCAGCCTGTTGCCTTCCCCACCTTCTTCCAGTACTCCTGCGGCTGGTGTTTCGAATGGCCATATTGATGGAATAGTTGCTCCCACGTCTGGGCCGCCGTCTGTCCACACCACCACCCCTTGTCATCCTCCTGGTGTCCGAACCGTTTCAGGTAAGCTCCAGTAGGTGCATGTCCGCATTTCAGTTGGTAGAATTGAGTTACCAATGACATTGCACTTGCCATTGGGATGAATCTCTCACTGCCAGCCTTGCCCTGCAGTTTGTAGCTGAAGTGCTAACTGCATTTGTCGGCCTCCCACTGCGCCTTGCCTGCTGATCTTTCCTTGGAGATCCGTCTAGCTCTATTCGAAGCCGAGGTGTATGGCCATTCTATTGGCGTGCTTCCATTCGCATCTCGGGCTATGTTCGCCTGGTAGTCAGCTACATCGTTCCCGGCAATGCTGGAGTGCCCAGCGACCCAATGAATCTCAATTGCAACGCCATGGATGCGGAAGGCCAACCCTCTTCAATTGATCCCTCTCGGTGATGTCTGTCAAGGGCCCGACTCCGGATGTGCTGTACGTTGAATGGCTGCTTGTGAGTCGCACAAGATTGCCACAGTCTTTACACTATGCTTTTGCAGTAGTTCTTTCTTCTGGATGGTTTCACTGAGCGCGAGTCCAATCGCCCACAATTCGGCATCAAAGACCTCGATCCGTCCATTGCGTGGATGACTCGGGCGGGCCCTCCATTTGTTTCCGTGTTTGCACGCTGCTGCAGTTCCCTCTCGGCCATCATCAGAGTACGATCAATCTGTCCACCACATCCAGACCCCTGCTCCAACTTCAGCTACCTTCTCTCTTGCCCAGCACCATGCGGCGCTCTTGGCTGCGGTGTGGTTATCAAGTATTTTGGTCATAACTACTGGACCTTCGCCCGGGGCCGGCCAGCTCATGCCCTCGGTTGTCCGGCCATGCTCATGCTCTTTTTCCACTCCTCTGCATAGAGGTGCACCAGAAGAGGGGTCTTGGTGCAGCTCCTGTAGTTTGCGGATGCATGCGTGTGCTAGTCATGCTGTGAATTGTTGTTGTCTGGAGTCTAAGATTACTGGTGCAGGTGTAAGCCCTGCATCACTCATCAGTGCCCCATGGGTGGTCAAGGGCTGCGCACCCAGAACGGATCAACCATGTCCGTTCAGGAGAAGTTGATGGTCATCTCGTCCGCCTACTCCTTTGGGATCCCACCAGAGCTCGCTCCCATATAGTGCGACGGCTTGTACACATGATATTTGGACGGCTCTCACGCTCTCTGTAACGACCCCGAATGTCTTTGTAAGAGTTGGGAGTCTGGCTTCGGCTGCGGTGGATTTCTTCATGTATCGGTTGTGGTGCTCCTTGTCCGTGAGGTGCGCATCAATCAAGACCCCCAACCAGAGTGTCGCCTCTTGGTTGAATCATATACACCCATCTCCGACTCTTATCATTCCGGTTAGCTTTGGCCGGAGGTGCTTCATGTAGCCTCATCTGCGTATGACCAGTGCCGCGTCCATTTTGGCTGTATCAAACTGCAGCCTGCGCTGATTCGCCAATTCATTGTGTTTCGCTGTGGATCGTTCAAGTGTTGTAATGACCTGATACATGTCACTTCCAGTTGCCATCCAACCGAGATCATCCACACACAAGAGTTCTCCGGCTGAGATGGACTCCTTGACCCACTGAATCAGTCCTGATGTGTAGATTGCACAGAGGATTGGTGACACAGGTGAGCCCTGTGGGATCCCTGCTTCCACTGGGTGTTTCTCCATGGCATTACCCTCGATGATCATATTTACCTGGCTCTCCGAGAGAAAGCTTTCCGTCCATCGTATGAGGTCTGCATACATGTGCTTGGCCCTCATTTCATTGACTAGCCTTCCTGTTGCAATGCTCAGCAAGGCTGCCTTGATATCCATGGGAAGCACACCGGTTATGGTGCCAATCGCCCATGCTGCGTGCACCCTGTCGACGATGATGGCTGCTTCATTGATGGCCGACCGCCCCTTTCTGCTGCCGAATTGTCCATCGCCCAGTAGACCCCTCCTTCCGGCCTCTTCTGACACCAGTTCTGCAACTTCCTTTTCAACGACTTTTCCCATACAGCTAAGCGGTGAGATCATACGGTCCACTTTTGGCTTTGTATAGTCGTCCTTGCTGGGCTTGCAAATGACGACTGCAGTGGCTCATTTCCAGACTGCTGGATGTCGTGGTGCGCAAATTTCTGCTTTCGCCAGGCTTACGACCCTCTCTGTATTCCACTTCCAGAGCAGGCGAATGGCTCCGAAGGACAATTTGGCTGGGCCTAGCGGTTATTTCACTGATTGGCAGTATAGAGCCTGCTCGACTGCTTGCTCAGTAACTCTCATATGCGCACTTCCGGCCGGAGGTATCTCGTAGTAATGGTCATCATCATTTGACGCGAAGTACTCCAGCCTCAACATCTCCTCCTTTTCCATGGCGGTGATTGCTTGTTTGCCCTGTCTGTCTGTCAGAGCCTCCACTGTCGCACCAGCCCGAGGGTCAACATATTTTGCTGCTCTCCAAACCTCAGCTCCCCGGAGGTTCTGCAAGTAGTCACGCCACATTTAGCTGTTGGATGTCCGAATAGACTTGTGCAGGTATGCTTATGCTCGTGCTGCCCCCATCGAGTGTCATCCATTTCTTCTCGTGTCTTGCCGAAGGCTCTCCCGTTTCGTCTTGATGTCGGCATTTCACCACACCTTCGATTTTGCGCAGATCCTGATTTTCTTTGCTGTTGTGTCTAGAACCTTGCCCAGTACTTCCTGACACCCTGTGGCCTCCTGCACAACTTAATCCTCCGTGCACCCCGCTGTGGGAGAACACCCGGGAAAGGATTCTCGCACGGCAGCGACCAATAGGAAGCTGCAAAAGAGCGGCTTCTTTTCGAGCAGCGTTGGGAGGGAGTAGCCCCAGCGAGATGATGCTTGATTGGCTCTAAACTAAGAAACACAAGAGAGAAGAAGAAAAGAGATGAGATGATGATTGGAGGCGTGTCGCGCGGGTCCATATAAAGTCTGAACCCCTGGCGATGGCGCGAGGCAGAGCCTCAACAACCCTAGTGCAGCACGAATCCAATAATCTCGTGGATTTAGTGGTGGGATCGATTTTCCCACCACAAACTCCTCCCCAGCCACCTGGTGCGAAGTATGCGTGTCTCCACCTCCACGAACCTCCTAGTAATTTCTCCAACGCGAAACCATACCTAAAGCCCAAAGTAGAACACATAACTAAACAAAAAAATCGAAAATCGAAAATCGAGAAGAAAGCGAAAAACGAGAAACAAGAACCCCGAGAAACAAAAGAAAATCTGGCTCAAAACCTACTCTATTCGAACCTCCAACCTCAGCTTCCTCCACACGTATATCGTTCCGTTTAAGGTCGGTGCCTATCGTCCCGGTTGCAGTCGGTGCTGATCGTCCCGTTTAAGGTCGGTGCCTATCTTCCCGGTTGCAGTCGGTGCTGATCGTCCCGTTTGAGGTCGGTGCCTATCGTCCCGGTTTATTGAGACGGTGCTCAAGATCCTTCGCTCCAAACCCGTATCCTCCGCTCCATGTCGTCCCGGTTTAATGAGACGGTGCTCACTCCTCCACTCCAAAACTGTATCCTCCGCTTCATCATCCCGGTTTAACGAGACGGTGCTCACCCTTCGACCTCCGCTGCACTCTCCTCTGCAATCTCTGCTCCAGCCATATTGTCCCGGTTTAATGAGGCGGTGCTCAATCCTCCGCTCCAAACCCGTATCCTCCGCACTTCCGCTCCATGTCGTCCCGGTTTGATGAGTCGGTGCTCACAACCCTCCAACTGCGCTGGACTAGCCGTATCCTCCGCTTCTCCTCTCCACACCTGCACGCATTTCTTCCGCCCAAGTACGCTCTCGTCTCCATGCTTGCCTCTCGCCAAGTGCACCTCCGGTCAGTGAATGGAAAATGGATCTTCCCCTCCCCAGCCTTTTGTGCGAAGCACACCTGGTCAGACACACATCGATCACCACTGTTGTTCAAGCATGCGGGCTCTTCGTGGTGCTGGTGGTGGGCGGGCTGTGTGTCTTGGGCGAGGCTGCGCAAAGTGCTCCGTAACCTCTCGCACCAGCTGTGTCAATTGTTCTGGTGATGGAAACCGTACGGAGGTACGTGTCAATTGTGCTGGTGGTGGTGGTGGTGGAACATCAACTTCATACTGCCGAGATTGTGCGAAATGCTGCGTGACCTCTCGCATCAATTGTGTCAATTGTTCCGGCGAAAGTAGAGGTGTGGAGGATCGTGACGGCGGTGGCGATTGTGCAGGCGGCGGTGGTGGCGGTGGCGGTCGTGACGGCGGTGGTGATGGTGCTCGTGGTGCTGGTGACGGTGTCAATATTGGGGCTCCAGCTCGTGCATAGTCTCTTATTGTACGGAAGTCACGAGCAGCTGGTGCCATTGGTATTTCTGCACCTGCAGTCCCAAGAACAAGTCGATTGTGGTAATGGATGCTGACGATACCATTCTCCAGATCTGTACGGAGGTCAGTACATTTCCGAAGGTTGTGCTGGTCGCTGCCACAGTAGTAGCATGGCGGAACATCTCGCTGCGGCTGCTGCACGGGGTCTTGACACGGCGGTGCGGGCTCTTGACGGTTCGGAGGAGCAGGCTTTTGACCGTGCGATTGCATGGGCTCGGGAGGTGCGGGTTCAGGATTCTGTAGCGGTTGGGCGGGCATTTGACGGTTCGGTGGTGCAGGCTCACTTCGGCACGTTATAGTGGACTCGGATCGGTGCGATTTGACAGGCTTTTGACGATGATCCGGCTGCACGAAGCGGTGTTGACGAACTTGCTCCCCTAGCGATGGCTCGACACGGATGATTCCCAGGTGCGCTGTAAATGGCTCTGCGCGAATGGTTCCTTCTCTAGCCGCAGGAGAAGGAGCCACGGGAGGGGTGAAAGCCGTCGATTCCGTGGGAGCCGGGGAAGTTACAACAGTCGGAAGAGCCGTGGGTGCTTTCGGTGCAGTAGAATCTGGGAGAGCCGGAGAAGTTGTGGGAGCCGTGGATGCCGTGGGAGCCAGAGAAGTGTTCGGTGCTGGTGAGGTGGTGGAAGCCGGAGACGGAGAAATCACGAGAACTGGAGAGGAGGCAGTGAGGGAGACGGGAGTCGGAGGCGGCGTGAGACATCCAGAAGCTGTCGAAATGGGCGTTATGGTGGTAGACATCGGTGCACCGGTTGACATCAGAGCGGCGGGGGCAAGAAACTCAAACATTGAAAGGGCCTCTGCAGCGGTGATCTTCGCAGTGACCCAACTGTGGAGCTTGCCATAGTCGAACGTGCTCGGCTCAAGGGGATGCATGCCGAGCTTGGAAATCGCTTTCTTCCAGAGCCGTCTCGCTAGTACTCGAAGCAGCATCTCCGTCCTCTCGTACTCGCACATCATTCCGCGCTTGGTGACTATTTGACTGATATGGTCGTATGTACGGAGAAACGACTTGAGGCTTTCCATATCGTCACGGCCTCTGAATTTTGCACAGAATTGCTCCAGATATCGACGAGTATAGACACAGGAATCGGGCCGGCTGTCGCTATACCGAAACACATCCAACATCTCCTTCCTGAGCGCAGCCCAGTCACGATCCGTGTAGCCGCGCATCATCATCACCTTTTCTCTGATCTCTGCCGCGCAGTAATAGGGAAGAATGGCAATAACACGGCTCTCGGTAACATCGGTGGCGGTAAAGGCGGCCAAGCTCTCGTACTTGTGAAGGAATATTGTCATGTCTGGCCCACGAAAAACTGGAGCACCTGGAACGTGAGGTAACGGCATCTGATTGCGGTGCTTGCTCGCCATTGTGATGGCCGCCGTAAGTTGTGCCGTGATCTCCAGGTGCTCGGAATTGTAGGCTGCCATTGCGATGATTCTTGTGAGGTCGATGGCAGTACAGTGCGTGCGATAGAGTGATATTCGTGATGATGATGACGCCACTCCCGATGTTCGTTATCATGATGGTGAATGAAATGTTCTCGCTTCGTGACGCGTCGTATCTGTTCTAAACCCACTTGCTGCTCCCCCAACTTTCGTGTCGTCACTCGATTCGTTTATTAGTCTCCCGCTGCAAGCTTACTTTCCCGTGCTCGCATTCCGAAACGAAATCCGCCTTTGGGCTCCAATTGTGGGAGAAAACCCGGGAAAGGATTCTCACATGGCAGCGACCAATAGGAAGCTGCAAAAAAGCGGCTTCTTTTCGAGGAGCGTTGGGAGGGAGAAGCCCCAGCGAGATGATGCTTGATTGGCTCTAAACTAAGAAACAAAAGAGAAAAGAAGAAAAGAGATGAGATGATGATTGGAGGCGTGTCGCGCGGGTCCATATAAAGTCTGAACCACTGGTGATGGCGCGAGGCAGAGCCTCAACAACCCTAGCCCAGCACGAATCCAATAATCTCGTGGATTTAGTGGTGGGATCAATTTTCCCACCACACCGCCCCTAGGTGTGCTCGCTCCGTTGCGAATTTCAACCATAGTTTCTCAGCAGCCTTTTCATCCTGCTCCGTGAGTGCAGCCAAATTCCACCGTACCACACACTCGTGGTCTGCCTCCTCTTGGTTGTCCATGTCTACCTCCCACTCAGTGACCTTGTGGTCAAAAGCAGTGGTGTGGCTCTCGTCCAATATGGCCCATTTGGTGATCAGTCGATTTGCAAAGGTTAAGTCAATAATTGATTTGCCTTCGTGGTCCTCTCATTGCCAGTAGTGTGTGGCCTGGTCGTCGTTTTCAATTTCCAGTCCGTTTTCATCCATAATGTTGTCCCAGATGACGGCGTTCTGCTGCTTGGTGCATCTTGGATTTCATTGTCTGCTGAGTGCGTCGAAGTCTCCAGCAAGGATGGTGCTGCCTTGCCGAATGACTCTCTGCCAATTTAGTTTCTATGCTGGTCTCTCTCACGTCTGTGTGTCTCTTTGATCGTAGATATTTACGATCCTTGTCACCTTCTCTCCTGATCTTCAGACATCAGTGACAATGACATCGTCATTGACACCTCTGCTTAGATCCGTTCGCTTACCCACGGCAAGGCTGCTCCCTATGCACACTGCCATCTAAACGCTTTTTCTTTTTCTCATTTCATATGCTGTGTGGTGAATTTCAAATGGTCTTCTTTCTCTTGGTGGCTATTGCAAGCATACCACGCCTGCCCTTCATTGTTCCCATGTGCCCAGTGCCGCTATAGTCCACTCGTACAACCTGGCTCTGCTGTGTCGCACAGCTGTAATAATGTGTAGCCGGAGCTCCGGTTTCATGTTCCATTGCAGTCGCTGTCGCAGTGTCGGCCAGCGTAACGTCTCCCGCTTCGCCACTGTCTCTCCTTCCTGCGCTTCCGCCATCGCTTCTTCGCCCCACCCCACTTTCCGCCCCTGCCCTGATCGTGATACCGATCGCTATTCTGTTCATCCCTGTTGCTGCCGCCATCTCTTCGCTCGCTGTGGCTCGCCTGGCTGGCCGAATTCCCCTGCTCTCGCGTGCTGCTTTGGGGGCCTCAGTCTTGTTTGCGCACCTGCTGCTGAATGCAATGTGGTTCCCTTTGCAGTTTGGGCACATTCTTGCGTGTGGCCACCGAGTGAGCCCTGCTTTGTGTTGCACCCCACGACATTCCACTTGTCGACACTGCTAAGGTGCGGGCCTGAACAGCAGCCACATACGGGCTGGTTGCAACATCTGTTTTCAAAATGGCCCCATCAACAGCACACCTCGCACCGACTGTTTAGGGCCAACATGTGTGAATGGTTCGACACAGTACCACACTCCTGCTGCTTTGATGCCTTCATTTATTAATCTCTTTGTCACATTGCTACCTTTCACATCAATGATCACCGACAACACGGAGATCTCCCTATTCTGTCGTCTCTGCCTGATAGTGCGGGGGTTTGCCAGCCACCGTACTTGGGCGGGAATAGCTACTCCTTCATTTTTGGCCCGGAATTCCTCGCACATTTGTGGGAAGCCTTCTGTACCCTTGCCCATTTACCTTACGAGAGGTACCACATGATTCTTTAGTCTCTCCCAGGACTCCTTCTGCTCAACGTTGATGTTTCCTCTGTCGACCTTCCGCGCCGCAGTGATGAAGATATCGCGGTACAAGCAGGCCATTGCAGCCCTCGCATTATGGTGGGTGATTGCTGTATTGGCCCTTTGGCATTTCTTTTCGCTTTGATAATCTGGATGTGGGCCGGTGCCTTCGGGTTGAAATGCGCTCTATTGGTTGCTGACGCGATTTCCTAGTCCATCTCATTGGGGACCGGGACGCTCTCGTCTCTGCTTAGATAGAGGCGTCTCACTGCCATGCTCGAGCCAGTCATCGGGGCTGGGCCTGGGTCTGTGGTTTCATCAGCAGCCACAATCTGTTGACAGTGGTTGTGCGGTGGAACTGTCTCCCACCGCCTAGCCAGTATAGGCGTTGGTGCCAACTTTGACATAAGTTTGGGCCATGGTCTGGGCTTGGGTTGCTGCTGCTGCTGCCACTGCTGCTGTCGGCGCACCTCCAGCCCTTCCTGCGTCATGTCACTATATTGCGAGGCCTCTAGCCCAGAACTGCCGGTGTCCATCCTGTCTGTCTCTTTTCCTCTCGCCTTCTGGTCTGGTGCTGTTCCCAATGGGGCCTTTGATACCATCTCTGTGATACCTGCCTCCCACAATACGTTGTCCTGATGCCATGCATCCCACTTTTCCTCCCTCTTCTGCATCCATGTTCTCAACACTAGCCAGTGTGCTTCTTTGCTTGTTTCATGAGCTTCCAACATATTCACCAGGAGTCTGGCTAAGCTTTCAACAATTTGGTGCAATGGTGTCAGCTGATGAGCCTGCTGCCGGATTGTTCTGTCCATGCAAAATCTCCAGTCTCCTGCGATCCTCAAAGCCTCTGCTTCCTCGATCCTCGGTCTCTTGCCGTTCTGTATTGCCCCGATGGGTGAATTTCAGTCGCACTCGTATGGGCAATACTTATGGCGTCACAGGCCATGCCATTCACCACTTCTCCTCCTCCAGCTCCCGCCATATTCATGTCCTCACTCCCTATTGTGGTACTAATCGCTGCTCCTTTAGGGTGCTCCCCTTCTGGGGTCGCCATCATTGTCGTTGTTAGTTAGGTGGTCACGTCGCGAACGCATGTAAGCCATTGCAGTTGAGGTGCCCAACCTCCTCCGGCGGTCCAGAGGGGCTGAGAGTGTCGTCCCGGGGTCTATTTGATGCTAGAAATTGATTGCCGGTATCCGCTTGTCGATTATTGCCGTAGTTATTGACCTAATTCGGTGGTTCCGTGTTTGCTAAGACTTTGCAATCAGAACAGTAGTACAAAGAGGGGTTGATTAACTATTGTACAAAAGTGATTGTCTAAAGAACTAACAACGGAAGTAATCTATGCTTTATATACTGTCCTGAACCTCGGTTGAAGAACCATCGTGAACATACATTACAAATCAACCGTGCCTATGCAAGTGGCGAGTGACTAATTATGTATGAGTCTACATCGTGACTCATACCATTAGCAAGCACATTCCAGGCGATTCTAGCAGCTTCGCTGGCCATCTAGACGCTTGTAGGCCATTCGGCCAAAATCCAGTGCCAACAGCATGGTGCAGCACCGTCCATTCTGCATCGACCTGGTCCTCCATGTTGGCGCATGGAGTCATGATGAGAAGCTGTACTGTGGAGTCGTGGCCATATGATGCCGCATGGTACAGCGCAGTGGGGTTTGAATGATTCTTGACCTCTTTGTTGATGTCCAGAGTCTTGACGAGAAGCTCCACAGTGGAATTGTGGCCATTTGCTGCCGCATTGTGCAGCACCATCATTCCGCCACTATTTCTATCCTTCTTGTCGACACCTAGTGTTTGGACCAGTGTGTGTACCAAGCAGCTGTTGCCAATTGAAGCCTCATGGTGCAGCACCGTCTTCCCACAGCTGTCCATGGCCTCCTTGTCCGCACCCAGGGTTTGGATCAGTGTGTAGACCGTGGAATCGTGGCCGTATGATGCCGCACGGTGCAACGCTGTCTGGTTTGTATCATCCTTGACCTCTTTGTTGATGCCCAGAGTCTGGACGAGAACTCCACGGTGGAATCGTGGCCATTTGATGCTGCATGGTACAGAGCCATCATTCCGCTACTGTGTCTGGCCACCTTGTCGGCGCCAAGGGTATGGACCAGTGTATAGACCATGGAGCAATGGCTATTTGAAGCCGCATGGTGCAGCGCCGTCTTCCCGGTGGTATCCTTCGCCTCCTTGTATGCATTCCAGTCAATGAGCAGCTTCATTGTAGCTTCATCCCCCTTCTCCCCAGACACGATTACTGGCGTTTTTTCCCTGTAGACGACTTTCAACATGAGCTGCAGCTATTAATAGTGTCTCAACTACTTGTGAAGAGCTCATCTGTGTCGTGGCATGTAAAATTTGGCATCTAAAATTCTCAGCAGTCCCACTTAGTTTGTGATTAAGAAGTGTGATGTTCACATGAGAATTAACCCAACTCTCCAGTAGAAAGAAAGTCAGGTTATTTGACAATATCTCAACAAGTTGGGATACGAGATGTGAAACTTTTGCATTCTGCCTACAGCCTTCAATGTGGTTTTTAAGATGGCTCAGTACATAATTGATAAGTGGCCGTTCTTTGAGATGTTTGGTGTAAGTGTCAAAATGCTCTGCAGTCCAAGAGTCGATACTTGGGAGGTCATTTTCGAGTTTTGGTATTTGCGGCACAAAGCAATACATATCGAAGACATGTTGTTGATACTGTAAAATGGACATCTTCTTGGTTAATGTTGAATTTGGACTTTGCAACTGTTTTGTGCGAACAGCGCAACAACTCCTGCACAGTATCATGCAAAACATGAACAGTTTTCTGTTCTGCTGACAGTTTAGCCAACAGTGCCAATAGAACGTTTCAAGGATGAGCGTACCAGAATGCCCTTTGATTTCCAAACAATTGCCTTCACAGTGGATGATGCGCTTATCGATTGCCAGAATTCATCGCTCTTCGAACAATTCGTCATCAGGTGTAAATTTGATATCAAGATCATCTGGAAAAGCAAGCGCATCGTGGAGTTCTGCAACTCTGAAAGAACGGTACCCAAACAGAACAAATCAAAACATCTTCACTCCGTGTTTGATATCTCGTGGCTCTCCATTTTCTAATTGACACAGAATACAGTTGCAAAACTCTTCAAGTTTCATTGGGAGGCTTCTTAGGAACCAAAATATCTCCATCGGAGTACAGCCGCGCTGAGCGTATATCAGTATTTTTCCCTTAACCAAAGCCACTCATATGAACACTCCTTCAGTTGTCATACTCTAAGTCGAGTGAATACAGTATGATTAAAACAAAAGAAAAGAAAAACACTCCTTTAGCATTTTAAACGATGTACTCAGTGCCTTCGTCAACAATTTTCGGATGAACTCGAGCTCTGGACCTAGGAATGACTTGGAAACATTATGATATCCGGCTCATTCATATCTTGCAGTCTGATAGTTTGTCAATCTTTACCAAAGGATGGTTCAGCGGAGAAATGGGACAGCTTGCAAGCAAGACCTGCACTACGCAAGGTTTCCTTGTGCTGCAGACCTGGTGTAGTAGCCCAATGATCTTGTGTCTATTATCATCATCCGACTCGTCCATGGCATCCATAATGAAGTAGAGACGCTCTTGCACAGGATGATATTGTAATGAAAGCAGAATTTTCTTCAGGAAAGCATAAGGCCATTGAAAGCATTTACCAGGGTGTATTGCTTGGCGACAGTAAAGCTGAAAATGAAAGCACATGGTTTTGTTCTGCATTAGGATATCATAAAGAATAGACCGCACCATGTTAGCATGAGCCATCTGTAGTTCCCCTTCCCTGTTGCTGTAGAAAAAGCTAGCCACAATAGATTATCATGCAAGTGGTTCCCCTTCCAGGATGTTTCGCTTGAAGTACTTTGTAAGCATACTTTTGCCACTACCTGGCTTACCCTTAATAAATGAAAGATCAGAGGTATCTATGGAAGACCACGCCTGATATTGCTCATGAGTCCAGAGCCAATGCAATGAACCTTCGTACTCTTCTAAAACCTTGTCATAACGTATTTTACTGGGAAACTGCCCACAATCGGGAAACCGACCACCTGCAGGTGATCATTTATTAAGTCAAATGAGTGGGCTTAACCACTCTCCCTGACCGTGTAACTAGTGGAGGTTCACTATTGACCTCTTCTCCCCTGTTTCCATGTTCTAGGGCATCAACTGGGCTCTGCATACTTCAAACATATATAACAGAGCCCTCCCCCCCTCGCTTTTCTCATCATCCCACCCCCCTCCATCTATAATATCTCCTTCCTCATCCTCCCAATCAGTAAGGCAATTTGTGTCCTCCTTCTTTGAACCTACACCCTGCTTTTCCGCATGTTTGGACCCTTTGAGTCGCTTTCCTGCTGGTGCTGCTCTAGCTGCAGCCTCATCCTGGCGCTTTTTGATTTTGGCCGCTTTTTGTTGATCAATCCTCTCTCTCACTTCTCTGAGCTGCACTACATCCTCAGCAGTATACACACGAGCTTTGCCAAGGTGACGTCAATCTTTTTCTGCAACTGCAGTGGTGCCCTTGGCCCCAGAACCAAGAAATCTCACAATTTCCTTCCCAAATTCTTTCTCTGCAAGCGACGCCTGTACACACCTTTTCAGCTGACCTATGAGGGACTTGAGCTTTAGAGAAGGTGTTTGACATGTGACAAGGTGTGATGCACTGCGCGCTGGTCTGCTAATGGCTCAGGGCTTTCGCGGAGTTTTCGTTTGAGCAGCAGAGGGAGAGCTCGGCGGTATTTCTGGCCGAGTGATATTTCGCGATTGGCGCTCAAAAACTTTGCATGAGTTCAATGGCCAGATCCCTGTAGGTTCAAATACACTCAAGATGTTCTTCTGTGTGTATGCTGCAACCCTTGAATGTGTGACAAGTGTATTGAAAAAGTTATTAACCAAATAAACTGAGATTCCGGGGGTGTGTCTACTCATGGAATTGCCCCTTCCTAATGGCATTACCGCCTTTTCTCTTCCATAAATCAAACTCATTGCTATAGCAGCGTGATAATGGACCAAAGTGGCCCCCATCCAGTGGCTGTAAGATATGTATGGAGTGTGCTGGGAGGCATATGGGGTGTATATGAGTTTTTAAGCAAAAATCGAAAAACTGACTTGTCCAATATGATCCATGTCCATCAAGAACGAGAACACGCGGCTGTTGCTTAGCCCCAATCCAGTCAGCATGAGCAGGAGATCATTTCGATGGTACCTACACATGAGCTGTGAATTTTTCAAATTTCTTTTCCACTGATTCTGACCCTAATGCGTTGTCGGTCCAGTCCTTGGATGACCAAGCGAAGATAGCCTACTCTTTAGCTTGAACCCCAGCATGCCATCCCAATATATGCTTTCCACCTTTATAGATATACATGGGTGGTATAACCTTACCAGCTGCTGAGATACACTCTATAACTGTAACCATTTCCCGGTTTCTATCCTGACTGTACCGGGGATTCCTTCGGCCTCTACAGCAGATATCCTTGACTTTCAAGGCCTGACCAAGCATGAACCCCTTCTCATCCATATTGTAAATGTTTTCTGGATGAGCATTGAGCTTTCTAATAAGTTTCCCATCTGCAGACCGGTCATTAGTCAGAAATATTGAAGTATTCGAAACTAACTTTCTTTGCAGATGAAGTCTCACAGGATGATAGGGTCATTCGCATTAGCCCTCTGGCAATCCAGGCGCTGAATCAACTTGCTAGTAATCCCAGGATGTCAGTTTAGGAACCGAGTAATCCAATGTTTGCCTAATTGCCAGCGACGTTACTGGGGTAGTAGAGATAGGGCAAATTCCTTAACCATCGTCCCTTGCAGTGGGTGTCCCAGGTCATCCAGAGCTTCGCAGAATCTTACAATCGATTTCTCTTCCTCAGGGGTGAGCAGCTGCTCCTTCCCATTTGCAGCACAGAGGGGCTGAGCCCCTCTGAGTTGATCTTGCAGGGTACCATAGGGAATGCCTAAGGTCAGGCTGCTCAGTGGATGGATGTCACTTCACCATCAAGATATGCTTGTTTGGCATCCCGTATATGATTTTCTCTGTCAGCGGCCGGTTCTCGGGGCTTCACTCTGCCCATAGTTGTGGTGATGAAGTGGGAAGGTGAAAATTAAGTTTAGGAGCGGGGTAAATACGAACCCCTGCTCGGGCCCTTACGTGCATGATTGCGTGATCGGTTACTAGGCCGTGGGCCGTTAGACCGAGAAATATGTTATGCCATAATCCGACAGGCCGTGAGTACCTCCAAGATGGTTCTGCACTTGCTACCGATGCCGAATGCTGACGCGAGCTGGAGGGCATGATCCGATAGTATGTGTGTTTCTTCTCCCTGATGATTCGCTGTAGCGAGTGCTAACACGAGACCCACGGCATCATCCCACAGCCTGTAAGTTCCTCTTCTTCAATGTATCCTCGCTTGCTAGCGCTGTTGAGTGCTAATGTGAGCCTGATGACCTTTCCCACAGGCGGTGAGTGGCTCATTGCTCACCAACTGACAATTGGTGCCGAGTGCTGATGCGAGCACGATGGCGGTATCTGACAGCTTGTGAGTTTATTCTTCCAGACAGTTCGCGGTGTCGAATGTTGACTTGAACCGATGGCCCGATTCGACAGCCAGTGAGTTCCTCTGTGATGGCTCCCTTCCCTGCTCGTAGTCGGCACCAAGTACTAATGCCAGCGGATTGCCTGATCTGCTAGTTGGTGAATTCGTCCCTCATTCGTCTCCCTGCGATTACTGAGTGCTGACACACGTTGGATGGTCCAATTTGACATCATGTGTGCACTTCTTCCTCGATGGTTCTAGGTGCTGAGTGCTGATACGAGCTCGATGGCCTAATCCGACAGCCTGTTAGTTCTTCCTCCCGGATGGTTCCTCCATGCATTACCTCAGAGTGTTAATGCTAGCCCGATGGCCTGATCTGACAGCCCAGAAGTTTCTCCCTGATGGTTTTACGCTTGCAATTGGTGTGGAGTTTGACGTGATCTGGCGCCTCTCACCGACAGTCTGTATGTTTTTCCTCCTTGATCGTTCCCCAACTTACTACAAGTGCAGAGTGCTGATTTGAGTTTGATGGCCTGATTCGGTAGCAAGTGAGTTATTTCCTCACTGACGGTTCCCCTGATTGCAGCTGGTGCCGAGTGCTAAGTAGAGCCCAATGGCCTGATCCAATAGCCCGTGAGTTGATCCCCCGTTTGCTACACTCCTTGATACTGCTTTTGCCGATTGCTGACAAGCTCCCGATGGCCTGATGCGGCAGTCAGTGAGTCCTTTCTAATGATTCCTGGTGCTGAGCTCTGACGTAAGCCCCTTGCCTGACCTTACAGAGCGTG
Source organism: Trichophaea hybrida (assembly GCA_015178995.1). NCBI lineage: Eukaryota > Fungi > Ascomycota > Pezizomycetes > Pezizales > Pyronemataceae > Trichophaea > Trichophaea hybrida. The sequence goes on along the minus strand of WHVE01000388.1, from coordinate 21,063 downwards.
AGTTCTTCTTTGATGATACCCTGCTTCTTTTTTTGTGTTGAGTATTAACTCGGGCCGGATAGCCTGATTCTATAGCCTGTACGTTCCGAACAGTTTCCTCACTTTCAACCAGCCCTGATCACTGACACGTACCCGGTGGCCTGATCCGACAGCGAGTGAGTCCCTAATTGTTCCCGTGCTTACCACCGGTACTGGGTCCTAACGTGTGCGCCATGGTGTATTCCTATAGTGACAGCCTGTGAGTTTGTTCCTAGTCATCTGCTTGGATAGCTGATGGTTAACATGAACTCCGTGGCTTGTTCAATCGTAGCCAGTCAGTAGTTTATTCATCGTCCCATGCCGTATTACAAGTGGTTAACTTCAACCCGATGTCTTAACTGAATAAAAAGTTAGTTCTCTTTCCATTCTCCCTCCACATTGCCGCGGACTAATTGATCTTAATCGATGTGTCACCAATTTTAGAGTGTAACCTCTTCTTCTATTTTAGGAGTGAAGATTCTTGTCTAACTTCAACTCAACTATGATAGGATGTGAGTTCCCCTGATACTCGCTCCTTTCGGCAATGGCTCGCTGAATTGAGTTTGTGCGATGATCTATAGAAGGTGAGTTATCTTCGAACCGGTTGTGGCTATATATGATGTTAGCTTATGAGTGTGCTGACTTCCTTCTATAGAATGCAGGTTTCCTTGGACGTCGTCTCCAGATATAGTAGAATATGCCTAACATTGTCCTGGTTCTCTTTTATTGATAGCCTTGAAGGGGAATGAGTTGGAGTCCGGACTTAGCAACTTCTTTGATTTACTATAGGTTGCACTCTAATTCTTCCTCGCCGCTATGCTCTATCGGTTACTGAAATCAAGGCTTTATCTTGTGGAAGTCGGATTCAGCTTTGGGAGGTTTTAGGAATAGTGTTTTATGAGACATGTGCCGTTTGTGGTCTCTTTAGTCCCGGATTGCAATCCCCAGTATGTTGGTTCAATATATCATTCATATGTGCTATTTGCGGTCTAGCTTTGTTTCTTGATATCACATTATTCACAGGGAGGTCGTTTTTTTTTTTGTAAGCTGATATTTGTAATCCCCTTTATGATGAGACAATCAGAGGAGGGAGAGTAAGATGATGATGATTGAACTGTCTATTGTACAAATAGAGGATAAGATAGACATGTTCTAGTCGGTTCACGGAGAATGTCAGTCCGTGCAGTGACAAGTCAGTTCGCAGAGTCCCACCTTCCGTGAAAGAACCAGTCAGATCTGCGCTCCGTGAACTGACTGGCAGATATATGTGCTTAATTAAGTTGAGATCAATCCAGTACAAACAGAGATATTGAATTGACTATCGTACAAAAGTGAGCAAAGAGAGAGAAAGACAGGCAAATATATATGGGAAAGAAGCGGGCATACTCGGCGAAGCCAAGTATCACATCCGGAGACCGATACCGAGCATCACTGCCGGGGCTAGACCTACTTCTCGGCATGGGGGTTGGTGGCGGCCCATGGGGGCCGCAAGCCACCGGCCTCATGCCCGCAGCCTTAGGCCGAACGCCACACAAGCCATCGTGCCAATGCAGGTGGTCATGTTAGGGTGCGGCTCTGCGGGCCGCTCCCGTAGTTAGCTTTGGCGGGACATCGGCTGCATCACCAATAACATTCACTTCTACACGTACGAAAGAGTCTCTTTACCCACATTGGTAGCAACACTCGACTTCTGATGGCCTCATAAGCATCAGAAGTGATCGAAAACAACGCACGATGGTTGATTCACCCGGTTTACCCTCGAATCAGTGGAACGCCGGCCGCTCGGAGGCTTCGCACGCGTCCTCCGACTTTGCGACCATTCCTGCTACTTACGACGCACACGACACGCAGGATGTCAGTTTTAAGGACAAAATCGACCAAGCCGAGTCAATTAGGTTCAGCAGCAAGTTCGCTACCTTGGCCACCGCGGGCTTCGAACCTGCAGAACTTCGCACGGCAGAATACGTTACGGAACGAAAGCAGATCATCGACGACGGCCCAGGGCACTTGTCTGATCAAGCAATCAACTGGATCAAGGCTACGGAGGACGTCCAGCTAGAAATCATCGATGCTGGCCTATCGGAGAGTCTCGAACAAGCCGAAAAATTCTCCAAGGTTTGCGAACTCAACGAAAGCTTAGCCGCTAAAGTCAAGGAGTTGGAGGCTGCTGAGCCTGTTGAAGGACCGAACAAGGAGTTAGCGGCAGCTCACCAAGAAATAGACGAGTTGGAGGAAGAGCTCCGGATCGAAAAGCGTCGCACTGCCAAATTGGAGAGGCGGCTAGAGAAGTGCAAGTCAGAATCGGAACACACCGTCGACCACACCGCCGTCGCACAGCTCCGGCTAGAAAAAGATATGCTGCTGCACCAAGTCAAAAGTCTCTCCTCCGAGAAAAGCGAGCTCGAATCCGAGTTGAGAGCTTTCGAGCGCGTCATTCAAAGACTTACGACTAACCAAGTAAATGCGACTCCGGCGCCCAACGTCTTCTCCGAACCGACCCCACCCTTATCTGGAAACCGTGGCTCCTTCGAACCGACCCCTGGCCCGTCAGGAAGCCGTGGCTTCTCCGTCAAATCGTCTAACCTTCCGACGTATGATGGCAAACGAACCCTGGATGATGTCACTGCATTCCTGTTTGCTTTGGAACGACACTTCAAGAATGCAGCCCAAGCCATCGGATGGGTCGGCACTACGGGTTGGGGAGAGCAAGCAGTGCTACAGCTGAAAGGCGACGCAGCAACCTGGGCCATGCATCGTTTCCCAATAAGTACGCCTATCGAATGGTCCACCTTTTGCACGGAGTTGAAAGCTAAGTATATTCCGTCCAACGCCTTGGATCTGGTCAAACGCGAATGGGAGGAGCTGAGCCTGAAGAAGGGAGAACGCGTCACAGAGTTTAACGAGCGTCTCCGACGCCTCCGTTCGAAGTTGGACCCGCACCAGCCGATGCCAGCCGAAATGTTAGCCGACGCTTATGGATACAAGATTGAAAAGGGCAACCAGGGAGTTTACAAAGATTTAGTTCGGTATATTGGCATGCGCGATAGGACTCCAACCCTTGAGCAGCGCATGGAGCATCTTGCTGCATTGGACACGTCTCTCAACAAATCTCAACCTGCAAGTGGCTCCAACGCGAACACTAGTACAACTACGAAAGCCTCAGCCAAAAAAATGGAATCCAAGAAAAGCGATACAACTGGCACAACTGGCACGGCCAAAGAAGACGGTTTAACCTGTTATAACTGCGGTCAGATGGGCCATATCTCTCGCAACTGCCCAAACCGCGACTTGATGAAGAAGTTACTCGAGCAAGCTTTGGTCAGCAAAGATGCCCTGAAAGCTAAGTCTGGCCGCCCGCGCAAGGACAAGAAAAAGGGACGTGCGCCGACCAGCCGAAAAGAGAGTGGTAGGCTCGCCGAGGAGAAGGAAGTCAAGCAGGAGTCGGACAGTGAGGCGGAAAGCGAGTTGGAGAGTCTTTCAGATTCGGACGCTGAGACGGGAAAAGTCAAAGGAGGTCAGTAGCTGCGGCTGTACCTCCTGTAAAAACACCATCATGTACGGTATCGTCAAAAAAGGGTGGCAAGCATGTGCCAGATAGTCAATTCAAATTTTTCACCCGTTACCACCACTTGAAAGTCAGTAAACTGGACGACGCAGTGGTCGATCTGCTAAGGTTTAATGGCAAAGTACGATACCACACAGAGCGGGGATGGTGGAGCAGCAAGAAAGCAAGAGTTGTGAAGGACGATGGTGCGTCAGAGAACTACGTCGGTCGGAAGTTTCTTGATGAGCTGAAACGTCAAGGAGCCGCCCTAAAGACAAAAGATGCGGGATGGATGATTGTGGAGACCGCCAATGTCAATGCAGAGGACGGCATAGAGAAACGCCAACGAGTCAAATTGAAACTACGACTTGGTTCGTCATACGTCTACGAGGCAGAATTTACGGTCTATGACGTCAAAGGCTTTGATATTGTGCTAGGCAAAAGATGGATGCGCGACATAAATCGCCGTTATCAAATCGACCATGACAGTAACGAGATGTGGATCGCTGATAACCTCTGGGAGGAAAGAGAGGATGGCCGAGTTCACTACCTACCGGGCTTACGCCCCTTGGACGTCGACGAAAGTATAATGGAGCAGGCCAAATTCATGGGCATCCACATCATACGGAAGACGGAACTAAAAAACGTATCGGCCCGCCAGTTGCAACGGGCCTTTTTGATTAAAGTGCACCACCGTGGGGATGGCGACACCAATCCCACGGACGGGCCACCAGGAGAGTTTCAAGAAATGTTGAGAGAATTCCAGGGCCTCTTTGGCGAGCCAACTTATGCAAATTCGCAGAAAGGGAGGCAGGCTGATTTCGAAATTAAAACGGACCCAACTGGCAAAATACCGTTCCGTTCACCGTATCGCATCTCTCCGCGCGAAGAGGAGGAGCTTCGGAGGCAAATAGACAAGGCAATTCGCTGCGGTTGGATTCAGCCCTCTCGAAGCAATTTCGGCTCACCAGTATTATTCGTGCCAAAGCCTGACGGTACGTTGCGTATGTGCATCGATTATCGCGCAGTAAATGCCATAACCGTCAAGGACCGTTATCCTCTCCCACACATCGAGGATTTACTCAACTCCATGCATGGCTCCTGCTGGTTCACTAAATTGGACTTGGCAGCCGGTTATCATCAAATTCGCATCGCAGCAGCCGATAGACAAAAGACGGCCTTCACCACTAAATTTGGCTTATACGAGTGGCGAGTCCTTCCGTTTGGCCTGGCAAACGCACCGAGTCAATTCATGCGCATGATGAACGGCATTCTAGAGCCAATGAAACGAAAGTTCATCGTCGTATACCTTGACGATATTATGATTCACAGCCGTACCCTGGCGGAACACGTCGTACATGTCCGCGAGGTGCTGACCTTGCTAGCAGACCATGGTCCGAAGGCCAAACGTGCAAAATGCGCCTGGGCGCGTCAGAAAGTCGACTTCTGTGGCTTTGATATCGACAAGGACGGCATCCACGCCCAGGAACATAAAACCCGTGCGGTCATGGATTGGCCCCTACCTGAAAACAGTAAGGACGTCAGAGGCTTCCTGGGTCTCACCAGTTACTATAGAAAATTCATCGAACATTACGTGCACATTGCGATACCGTTGTACGCCATTGCCACCCCTCCGAAAGGTAAAGGTGACGTTGGGCGGCGACGCGGAGAGCCGAGGAAGGTCATTCGCTCTCCATTCGCCTGGGACAAGGAATGCCAGCATGCTTTCGACACCCTCAAGAAGGCACTCTGCAATGCCCCTGTTCTTGCTCTACCGGACCCCAAGGCAAAATATTCCCTCCACGTCGATGCCAGTCAATACGCGTTGGGCGCGGTGCTCTCCCAGGTACAGAACAAGGCGGAGAAGGTACTGGGTTATTTCAGCCGCACATTACACGATGCGGAGACGCGATACCCTGCGTATGACAGAGAACTCTTGGGCATCCGAGACGCGATATTATACTGGAAGTTCAACCTACACGGGGCCGAGCAGCCATTTTTGGTACACACAGACCATGCGACCTTACGTTGGATTCTCACACAACCACACCTCACCGTTCGTCAGATGGACATCCTGACGGTTCTGCAGAATTTTGACTGGGAGGTCAAGCATATCCCGGGAATCAAGAATCAGGTTGCAGATGCGTTATCTCGCCGCCTGGACTTCCGACGGGAGCGTTGCAATTTAATGGCACTTGAAGTTACGGCGGCCGGAGAATGGATTGAAGATATCAAGGCGGGCATAATTGATGACGAATGGTTCGGGCCTATCGCACATTTCTTGGCTAACCCAAATCAGCGCCCTCCGCCGCCCACCGCATCGACCAAGGAGCGCAAATTATGGGTGTCAGCACAACGTTTCTATTTGGAAGAGAATGGCCTACTGTGGTTACGTGGAGATTTGAAAAAGAAAGAGGTGGAAAAAAACGTAGGGGCAAGGAAGAAGGGCGGAGAAGAAGAAACAAAGGTAAAAGAGAAGGAGGAAGTAGAGGCAGAAAATAACACAAGGGCGAGGAAGAAGGCCAGCAAAGAAGAAATAAGGGCAAAAAATATGGAGGAAGAAGGAGAGGCGGAGAAGAATGCTGAGAGAGGTCGGCTGTGTATTCCAAAGCCGATGCGGCGACGAATTCTCCATGAGGCCCACGACACGCCAGCGGGGGGACACTTCGGTGCAGATCGAACATACTTACGCATGAAAGAAAGATATTTCTGGAAGAATATGTGGCGCGATACCCAGCGTTATGTCGCGGGTTGCGACTTATGCCATCGAACCAACCACCGGAGCGGGAAACCCATGGGCCTCCTGCAACCACATCCTATAGCCAAAGGCCGCTGGCAGAGAATCGGCATTGACTTCATCACCGATTTGCCGACCTCAGAAAATGGCCACGACTGCATCGTAACTTTTGTCGACCACATGACCAAGAGAGCACATTGGCGAGCCTGTAAGAAAACGATCGACGCCCCAGCCTTCGCGCGCATGTTTATCGACGATATCGTCCGCCTGCACGGAGTGCCACAGGAGGTTGTATCAGATCGCGATGTACGCTTCACAGCAGACTACTGGAGAGAGGTTGCGAGGATTCTGCAGACGAAGCTGCTCATGTCAACAGCATTCCACCCGTAAACGGATGGTCTCTCAGAGAATTCGAACAAGACGGTGGTACGTTATTTGCGAGGTTTTGCAACTCACGATCAGGCCAATTGGGACAACTACCTCCCATTGGCGGAGTATGGTTACAATTCCTCCGTACATCGTTCGACGAAACAGACGCCTTTCGAACTCGATCTAGGTCATGATCCTCCTTTGCCGCTGGACTTAATTGCAGATCTCCAAAGGCCTCAGGCCAAAGAATCGGCGAAAACCTTGCAAGGCCGCGAATTCGTCGAACGTCTACAGCGTATTTTGGGAGTCGCCAGGGATGAGCTCCGCGATGCTCAGGATCAACAGATGGCCGAAGCCAATAAGTCACGAAGCCCAATCGACCCCGCAATTACTGCTGCAGCGAAGGTATTTTTGGATACGAAGGATCTGCCAATCACTTATGCCAACGTCAACCCTACGCGCCGAAAACTGGTACATCGTTACATCGGCCCATACGAGATCCTCAGCATACGTGGGAACGCAGTCGAACTGGACCTTCCAAACGACATGATGATGCATGACACAGTTAATGTCAGCAGGCTCAAAATTGACCGTACGGATAACTCTAGGATCGCATGGCGGCCGCCACATCCTCCGGTACGGACAAGCCGCGCGGGAACGAGTTATGTCGTCGAATCAATCGCCAATCACCGGTCAAGATCTGATGGAACCGGCTGGGAATACGAAGTGAAATGGGAAGGCTGGGACGACAAGGATAACACATGGGAACCAGAAGAGAATATGGCAAAAGCAAAAGAGACGGTGAAGCAGTATTGGAAGGAATTAGGTGGGCGGCCAAAGACGAAGAGGAAAGTGATGATAAAGCAGGCGTGAGAAGAAAGTTTCTTTTGGAAAGGGAGTTTTGTGTTTGTTTGTTTTTTTCTCAGTCGAGGCGGCGAGACGGGAAACCTTTTGTTTTGTTCATTTTGATGGTCGAGAACTTCGCGGAGGTATGTTTGTTTTTGATCATGATGTTTGGTTTCTTCGAGAGGTTTCTCGAAGATGATTGGAGAAGGTTGTGGTGCAGCTGGTCATGTTAGGGTGCGGCTCTGCTGCATTAGTGCGGCTCTGCGGGCCGCTCCCGTAGTTAGCTTTGGCGGGACTTCGGCTGCATCACCAATAACATTCACTTCTACACGTACGAAAGAGTCTCTTTACCCACAGCCAAATCCGGTGCCAACATAGTAGTATTTTCAACTCTCTTATCAAATATTAGTCGACATATTATACGGCCAGCCAGGTTCAGAAAGTTGCGCCATCGAGGTAGCATACTATTCCATTTGTTGTAGGTTCGTAACATTTGTCCTTGCAAGACGGCAGGCTGATGGACCGGCTGCTAACATTCGGGATAGGTGTGCTAATCATTCATTGCCAGCGGGAAGTAGTAGATATGTAGACCACAAAATCAACCCTATCATTGTTGTACCGTGTCCGCTGTGCTGGATCTCTCTATTGACCTAAACTCACTGTCTCTAAGTCTAACTGACACATACACAAAAACTAGAGTGCATGCGGCTCCGCCGTGCTCAACCCTAAACCAACCTACGTGATGACCGCACTCAGATCCATCCCCACATCATGGGGATATGTTAGTGAAAGGTCAATAATTGAGTTAACAGTGGTTACACTATTGCAGCACCTTTGTTGTCGTAGGTAGTGAACTGTGATACGATGCAATTAATATTTTCAGGTTAAGGTTTATGGTGGCGAAGCGGAAGAGCGCAGGTAATATTCAACGCGGCATGTATTGTGAACGTGTGTCGGGTGGGGAGCTTAAGCGCAGAAGGCATACGCACGTGGCGTTAGTGTCATTAGAAGTCTCTTTAGTTAGGCGAGGTTGTGTGCCACTGGTCATCTCGGTAATTATGTACGGGGAATTTCCCAAATCCATGCCACTGCGTAAGCTCGTCTACCTGGGGCGGGTATTCATTCCCCCACCAGGAAGGGGCTGGCATGCGAGCTTAGCCGCTGGGTCATGCGAGGTTCCACTGTTTTGTATGATAAAAGTTCCACTGCATGCCTAGCGGGGTTCCGCCTCTTCTAACGAAGTTCCACCTCCAGCACCTGAAGTCCCCCCATGCGTACGGCGTCAATCATGCTGGGGCACTCAACCCGAATTCTACTATTCATATTGACAGTTCGAAGTTATAGTACTTAATGCTACTAATACGGGGGTTCGCCTACTGGATGACAGGTAACCCGCCAGAAGGACCCTAACCCAAGAGTAGTTCGGTTATCCTTGCACCACATGCGTTACGGAACTGTATTGGGTATCAGCGCTGGGAAGAGGAGTAGCACCACCCATGGCATCTCCAATCCTGCCGATATCGATCCCCCGGAATCCCGGGAATATTTCTGAGACAATCGGGCGAGAAAAATGTGCATCATCCCATGCACGTCAGTATGCAATACTATTGTTGCGACCAAAAGTATTGCTACAACCTCTCATAACTGTTTGTAGCCACCAAAGTTTGTGCTTTAGAAACTGTCTCGGATCCCTGGACTGGTTTCAACTACACAATGAGGCTACACGCTGCGGACCTAAAATGTGAGTTTATGAGTTGATTAGGCATCGCCAGGGAGCATCCGTCCAACCTGTACTCGTTCCCAGTCTCACGGAGTTATTGGTACTTTATTTAATGTTAACTACAATGTTTGCCACAGGCTTTATAGTGTAATGGTTAGCACTTCGGATTCTGATTTCAGCAATCCCGATTCAACTCTGGGTAGAATCTCTTCGTTTTGACTTTTGCCCGTAGAGACCATTGTATACGAGACATTTGTATGAGCTTGAAGATAGCGAAGCAGGAAGTGTAGAGGCCGGCAAAGATAATAAACAAAGAGACAGTGTTCCAAAGCGGCCTATCCTCCATTTGAACAACCCGCGCTAGTGGCGGCCAGCCTGCATACATTTGAGGTTTCCTCCAAAGTGGTGGATATATTTGTTGGTTCAGTTAATGAATAGTGGCAATGGCAGGGCCATGATGTTTGAGTCGGATATGATACTTTGTTCATACTTTGGGAGGCATTCTTGGTGCGTTCTTACACTTCCTGTAGTGGCGGAAGAGATTAATGTGAACCACGTGGTGAAATCAGGTCGGAAGTACCGTCCAAAAAACCGTCTTATGCAAGTGAGAAGCCGAGATTTCTCTCAGTCCGCCGAAATCACGGTATGCGGACGGGATTGTCGCTACCGCTCAAAAATCACAAAAACGTCCGACGCGCATGAATGGCACGGCAAAATCCAGATCGGACATGTGTGGCTAATAGAGCTCATTTGGTAAATCATTACACCTCAAACAAGTGTCCTTATCAAACAAATATTCGTGCAATTTGCATGGTTGGATGATGGAATTCTCCCCGAGCCCAGCTGTGAAATTTGATTGGGTGACTAACCTTAGCTGCCATGGATGCACCCATCAGTAACCGACGAGAAAAATGATGCTTGGCGCTATCGATAGACACGTGACAAAGTTAGAGTATGCACACAATGTTCCCTTCATATTGACTATCAGAATTAATCAGACTGTGAAGGGTAGCAAGTGACCCCGATCTGCTGCCCTATCTGCCGAAGTAGTGCTAGGCGGTGATCCCTAGAGTGATGTGATGTCAGATGGTATAACTATCGTCAGGCTTGGCCTATTGTATGGAATCATATCGAATAAGTCTTAGTTACATTCACTAACGACGAATATCATTGGCCGGAGGACTTCATTTACATATCGAAAGAGAGGATTAAATGGCTAGTGTACTAGAAAACGAACTCGACGGGACACCTACCGGGAGTCTCACCGCAGTAGTTGACTAACATGAAAAATGTCCATGCAACATGTGCAGGGACAATTATCGAAAGCCCTACCAAAAAACTGACCGATTGAACGAATTAGGTAGCCTTGCAGTTGAAAATGGGAGCCTCTCCGGGCGGATCCAGAAACCTGTATATCGGCTAAAGTTCCTATCCACGAACTAAAAGTTGAAGCCCAAAATCAGCTTCCACCATAATCAAATGATCCGCTTGATATAGCCCAAAGCAAGAAACCACTGAGAATATTCCTGAATAATAACCTAGACAATTGAAAAAGTGAATCCAGTACGTCATACAGGGAAAATTTCGGTGATACAATGACAATTCCGTAGTAATCACTAGCTTCATCGGCAAATTTTTATTACCACCGCGAATGTGGGAGTCAAAATGTATCATGATCTATCAAATGCGATGTGAATCGGTGTGTAGCTCACTTTACAAACATTTCCAGTCATTCCACTTTTTCCAGTTGAAATTTTAAAGGTTTTCATCATTTCTGTTGAACTCTCAGATCATTTCGCACTTCGGCTTGGCGCTCGGGACAGGAAAGTTAGTCGTCAGACCGGTGCCTGGGACTCCCGTTTGAACTGAAGTGGACTACAGGGCGTGCATACCCGCTGAACGAGTGGCTCTCAAAGAAGGCTACTACCAGTCCCACCGCAAGCGATCTAGTAAAATACATTTACTGAGAAGCTGTCTACTGAGATGCCTACAGCAGAGTGATGAAATAAGAATCGTCAACGACGCAACATCTGTCTGATGACCTGACTGATACCGAGATACTGTACGTGAGTTACCAGTGGTAAGAGATGGTGTCAGAAATCAAGACAGCCTGCAGAGCTGGACCTACCCACGAAGGCTCGGAGGACTGCAAGTGGGCTACATACATGGTGAGTATATCTACTTTTGGAAACATCCCGACGGTAGATGATAGGAAGATAGTGAGAACTACGGGATGGTAATGGGACGGTTTTCATGAGCAGTCATCTCATTCGTGAACAGGATTTGGGATGCTTGAAATACGGCATCCCGGGCGGTATTGGACGGAATTCCGTGTCATTTCGTGTCATTTCGTGTCAATTCACCAAAAACGGCCGCCGAGTCAGAACGGCTGCTCTGATTCAATATCGGACAAGTGAGACTAATAGAACCTATCAAGTAGATCATTTGAAGTCTAACAAGCATCCTTATAGGACTGATATTCATAGAGTTGGCGTGGGTAAATGGTGGGGGGCTTAGCAGGGGAAGAATTCCATCAACTCGCACCATCCACCCATGTCAACTCCACGAATATTTGTCTGGTAAGGGTGCTTGTTAGACGTCCAATGATCTACTGAATGGGTTCTATTAGCAATGCGAGTCTGATCACAATTTGGAAGAGCCGTTTTTACTTGGCGGCCAATATTGCGTTTTTGGAGCGGTAGGTACACGGTCGAGTTAATCCCGTCCACATACGGCATTTTTGGATTTCTGTGAGAAATCCCGTCGTGGCACTTGCACGGGACGGTTTTTAAACGGTAATCCTGTTCAGCTTTCATGCTGTGGTTCACACTACAGGGAGGGAAGGCACCCCTGCTTGACACCATCGGTATTTAAGCATAACGATACTCATCAAGTTCAACCTCCGACAACCCCGCTCACCACCGCATAGTTTTGCCAAGCCCCCATTTTATCCAATCAGAACGATTATCTTCAGAAATCGTTGGCTGCGGATTTCAGCTATTCTGATAGAATAGTCCAGAAAACCGCCAAAAATATGTCTTTTCCTGGGAATCGTGATGCCTTCCAGGCCTCACAAACATCCACCAACTACAGGTCCTTTTCTGCTGAAGTTCCCTTTTATCACCCCCACGATGAAGATGAAGTTATGAGTCTTCCAATTCCCTCCAAAGTATACATTATCAGTTCAATCATGCCTTCTCAGAAGAGCCAGATCAAAAATTATGAAAATCCAGCCCAAGACAGCACACTTGGAGACACAAGACACACCTACAACACGTCGAACATGCCCGGAACGATACGCAGTTCCTACATGAGTTACGCAGATATCTACATAGAACCATCAACGGTGTGGATGGTGGCAGAAGGTGAAAAAGCTGACGATCAGGAAATGTCAGAGTTAGAGACCAACCTCACTCCTCTCTCATCCATCGACAGCACTGCCAGATGGCATCTTGGTCATGAAATCATTCCCACCAGTCGGATGGGAAGCCTCGGGCCCCACTGGGCACAGGCTAGGGGTGCCCTGGCACAGAAATTACAGCAAGCCTCGTCCTTCAGCACAGTGGTGGATAACCAAAAGGCAGAGGCAGTGGATTTAACAGGGAAAAATCAGAACATAGAGAGTGACGACAGGGACAACGAAAGAGACAAGAACGGAGGTGATGAATAGATGAAGTCACCAACTGCGCAAGCCTATCACGGAAAAGCAAGTGTTAAGCCAAGACAACCAATAAGGGTTCCCACCATGCCATGCAAGCCGAGAGCAGGCCCCAATTGGAACAATCACTGGGAAGATCAGTCCAATCATGGACAGAAAGAGAAGATTAAACAATTGATCTGCAAAGTTGACTATATGAGAGAGTGACAAGACAAGGCAATCCAATTGGCAGCAGGAGAGAAAGCTGAGAGGAGTGCGCTAGGAGATTGGGCGATACAGAGAACAGAGGATGAAGGCAAAGCCAAGGAGATCAGGTTGGTAATGTTGAGCTGAAAAATGGCGATGGACACCATATATACCGAAATGAAGAGGCAGATGCAGGAAATGAATGACAAGCTCAATCGAATCCTTGCCTACTGTGAGATGATCAGGAATGAAGCAGAGATGCCACATGAGGAGAAAATGGATCGGATGGCAGACATGCTTTGCAGCAGGATATGCAGCGTTTTTGAAGCAAAGCAGAAAGAGATGGACGAAAACAAAAAAGAAAATACAAAAGAAGAGAAGAAGGTGGTTCGCAGGCAAGTGCAGGAAACCCTAGGAATCACAGATATGGAAATCGAAGCTAGCGAAGAACAGAGGGCTAGGGTGGAAGAGTGAGTGGAGGAGGCCCTGGACAGGGAAATTGACACACAGGGTTTGGAGAATTCAAAACACACGCCAACAATGATGCCAGGAGGAGCGGAGCCAGAGCAAGTGGCTCTCGGGAACTCAGCAGCAGAGAAATAGGCACTGGTACCACCACAGGTACCAAGATTGATTGAGCTGAAAGGGAAAGTGAAACCTATGACCATCGCACCCCCGATAACCCATTGAAGCAAGGCACCTGAAAACGCCCCCAAGGGACCGAAGGCTGAACAGAAGCAGAAGGGGGGAGCCAAGAGAGGGAATGAATTGCCCAAAGCACCTGCACCATCACAGCAACAGCAGGCAAAGAAACCAGAAACCTGAAATGCGACATATGCGGAAAAATTGGTGGCATCAGTGGCACGACAAAAAAAGAAGGATGAGGTGGGATTCCAGGTAGTAGGAGAAAAGGAGGAAAAGAGAAAAGAAAAAAAGGAGGTGCATGGCATGGAACCCGTTCCCACTAACAAGAACACGTTGAAAAACAGATGTGTTACCTTAAGAATGAAGAACGGTCCCGGAAAATCCATGAAAAAGAACGTTGGAATCGTGTCGGCCTCAACAGAGCGCTATGGGCACAACATGTCGCTGCAGACATCAGAGTGACAGGTATCTCGACACATATGATGGGATCTATCACAGTGTTGGCCAGAGACAACGCAACAGCAAGTATGTTAATTGCTTTCAGAGAAATCATCGTCACAGTGGTGAGAAAGAAGGACCAATCTGAGAGGTCGCGAGAAGGTTGCTTTATTGACTAGCTCTCGACGCACAGGTAATCTGGGCCATGCACTATAGCCGAGTTGTAGCCGGGCCGCACGGAGCCGCACGGAGCCGCACCTTAAGTACACGGCAGAACCTCCCAACAATATTCCCAGCTCAAAAAAACTAGTGCCCACTCCAAAAGAACATTCCGAAAAAGAAAAACTCTACCCCGGCCAAAAACCCAGTACGAACCAATGAAAACCAATCCTTAACCTTCCTGCCAATGAAAACCCATCGAAAACCCATCCTTAACCTTCCTGCCAATGAAAACCCATCGGAAACCCATCCTTAATCTTTCTGCCAATAAAAACCCATCGAAAACCCATCCTTAACCTTCCTGCATCCACTTATAGACAAAAAGACCCTTCTCTTGATGGTACTGCCGCAGTAACTCTTTGCATCCGCCTTTCATGTTGACCAATGGCTGCCAATCTGGTTTGGGGTATCCAAGCCACTTCACCTTGTATTGTAGAGTTTTGATTGAAGAGCCCTGGAGCTCGAGGATTGCTTCCACTTTGTATTCCGGATCCTTATCAGTCATCGTTCGTAATGGCGGGCGTGGGGGATGTTCTTGGCCATAATCCACGCAGTCCCGTTTCAAACGGGATACATTGAAGTCATTGGGCATTTTCCAATGAGCAGGGGTATCCAACCTGACGGCATTGACACCGATTGCTTTGGTGATGCGAAACGGGCCACAGAATGGCCGTTGAAATTACCTGGAGTTACGATTTGACGACTCAGATTTGGTGAGGTTTGCATAGCCAATCGGGAGGAGCGTGGTATCGAGAAAAACAGAGTCTCCCACCTTGAAGTCGTGCGGGCAGCGAGACGTATTGGCCTCCAGAGTCATCTGTCTCTGCGCTTCCTCCAGCCGCTCTCTTAGCATGCGGAGGTCTGACATCATCCGCTCGGCGAATTCTTCGGCTTCCAAGCTGACTTTTGACTGACGGTCGGGACTCGGAGTCAGTACGAGGAGGTCAATTGGCATTCTTGGCACAAAACTATTATCGGCTCGAAACGGAGACGTCTTAAGTGACTGATGGTAGGCTGCATTGTTCATAAATTCGTCCAATGGAACAAGACGATCCCACTCCTTTGGGCGTTGCGCTACGTAAGCCTTATGGTAACCTTCAACCACTGCATTCAGGTTCTCTGCTTGGCCATCTGTCTGCGGATGATAGGCGGTACTGAGGCGGCGTTTAATTCCCAACTGGGCGGTAAGGGAACCCCAGAAATCTGACATAAAACCCGTATCCCGATCAGGGATGATGTTGTCCGGGATTCCTCTGTTTCGTACCCACATGTCGATAAAATCTTTGGCGAACGGTTCTGCAGTTAAATCTTTTTCCTTTGCTGCTTTCCACCGCACTCTCTTGGTTAGCGGATCGACGATCGTGATTATTCAGTCGTAGCCCTCCTTGACAGTGGCTGGCAGCTTGGTAATACAGTCCACATTAACCCTTGAGGACCGTGTCTCCGCAATCGGCAGCGGCTGCAGTAAGCTGTAGGGAAGTCGATTGGAATGTTTCACATGGTGGCATACGTCGCAACCCTGAACCCATACTCTTATTGATTGAGTCGGTTGAGGCCAATAGAACTGTGATGCGATGGTTGCCGCGGTTTGTTCTGCTCCTTGGTGGCCGCCGCCGAGTGGAGAGTCATGAGCTTCCAAGATGACGTCGCTCCGCACGTCCGATGGGATGCAGAGTGTTCCAGTGTCCCTGCGAAAAAGAAGGCCATGGTCATGCCGAAATAGCAGCGCCCGCACGGCGTTTTTCCAATGGTGCATCCCTTTCAAATTCCGAGTTGCCTGATTATCGGCCTCGTCAGTTATTTCGGCTGCTTCGTGGAGGACATCGACAATTGCACCGAAATATGCGTTTTCAACCAGTAAGTCACGTACCTCTAGCTTCCATTCCTCTGCACCGATGATTGGAAGGTCCATGGTGTTCATGTTGATGGTGGCTACTGGTGTTGCTGAAGCAGGATCATTGATTCTGCTCAACGCATCCGCCACATTGTTGGCCGCTCCTGGGATGTAGTTCATCGAACAGTCAATCTTCTGCAGTTTATCCAAGTGTCGACATTGGCGGCTGGAAAGCTTCTTCTGGCTTTGGATATGCTCCATGGTGTTCATGTTGATGGTGGCAACTGGGGTTGCTGAAGCGGGATGATTGATTCTGCTCAACGCTTCCGCCACAAGGTTGGCCGCTCCTGGGAAGTATACGATGGAACAGTCAATCTGCTGCAGTTTATGCAAGTGTCGCCATTGGCGGCTGGAAACCTTCTTCTGGCTTAGGATATGCTGTAGCGACGTGTAATCTGTATATACTGACGTGTGTCGATTGCCAGGGTAAGGCTCCCAGTGTGTTCAGTTGTCGTGGATCGCCAATAACTCGCCGTCATACGCTGCGTACCCCGTCTCAACGTCGTGAAATTTTTGAGAGAAAAAGCCCAGCGTGCGCTCCACCAGCCGGCTCTCGGTTCCCCAGGGTTGCATTTAGGCCAGAACGCCTCCAATCGCTACGTCTGACGCATCAGTGCGCAGACTATACTCGCACTCAGGATTGCATACTGCCAGCACCGAAGCAGACGCTAAAGCCCTGCGAATATCGTCAAATTCGGCCTGGTGTTTCCCCAGCCACCGCAACGCATGTTTTTTCGGTTTTCAACGTGTATAACTCTGTGGTCTGGTGCGCGAAATTGTGTAAGAATTTCCTATAGTAGCCTGCCAACCCCAGGAATGATCGAAGCTCGTTTGTACTCAATGGCACTGGCCAGTCTCTCATGGCTGCGATCATCTTATCCTCCGTGTGAATTCCATTCGAGTTGTCCTTGAAACCAACAAACAATGTCTCTGTGGCTCCAAAAACACACTTTCGCTCGTTCATCAGGAGACACGACGCACTGATTGCCAACAGCATTGTTTCAACGTACAGCTTATATTCACCCTGATTGCGAGAGAACATTAGAATGTCATCTATGTAAACAATTGTAAATTTCCTATACGGGCGTAAGATTCGATGCATAATGCGCATGGACGCTGACGACGCGTTGGCCAGCCCAAACAAAATCACCGTCCACTCGTAGAACCCCTCCGGAGCAACAAATGCCGTTTTATGCCTGTCATCCGGATCAATGTGCAACTGATGGTAACCACTGGCCAGGTTCCGCTTCGTAAACACCCTGGAGCCGTGCAGCCGATCGATGAGATCTTCTATATACGGCAGTGAGTATCGGTCTTTGGTGGTGATTGAATTTAAGCGTCTGTGATCGACACACATCCGAAGTCCAGAGCCATTTGGTTTTTTAACAAAAATCACTGGGGCCGCGAATCGGGATTGGCTGTCAGTAACCCAGCCATTAGCAAGCAACTTCGCAATTTGGATTTGGAATGCTGCAGGTTCCCAGTCTGACATCCGATAAGGCTGGCAGTGAGGTGGTATTGCTGCCGAATGAGTGTTTATGCAGAAGTCAAGTCTCGAGGCCGCAGGAACTCCAGATGGCAGTTCGAAGTGATCTGCAAATGCCTTCCTAACCTTTAACCGCCATGTTTTGCGGTCTGTGGGCTTGTGTGGAGTAGGCTCCTTCTCCTCCTCCATGATATTGTCGACGCGTTCCCAGATGTTGGCTACAATAATTTCTGACGACTTGCACATGGCAATGCAGGACGCGGACACCATATTAATTGCCGATCTATGAGCCACTGTTCTGCAGAGCACAAGAACTTCTCTCAGTCGTCCTTTGTGAGGCCGGAGGCCTGCAAGCGATGTTGTGATGATTGTTGATGGAAGGCGAGAGCCTTGTTGCAAAACAGTCCAATCGGGCTCCAGCATGTGTAGAGTATTAGTTTTATAGTCGATGAGGTGTAAATTGACTGCCATCCAGTCTTTACCGACAATTAGATCATAGATGCCTCCCAAGTCAAAAACCGTGTACCAACCAGAAAAGTCAACCCGATTCCCGGTTACGCCTTATATTGACGCATTGAGCCAAACTTGTCATCTATCTTCCTCTGCCGTCTCTTCCCCTGCGACAGAGAATTTCGTGCGCCCGCAAGGTCGACGTTTTAGATCAAGGGAATTGGCGTACGCGGTATCAACGTAACGATGGGAGGCGCCGCAATCAAATATGGAATATGCTGAACAAACTTTGTCATTGGAGGTTGAAACAGAAGCGTTAAAACCTAGTAAGTCAGAGTTAGGTGAACTGATGTCACAGTCAGGTGGAGAATCAGATATCTCATTATGTGTCTGGCTGCTCAAGTACAATTTTGCATGCCATATGCGCTTCTCTTTGCCTGTCCCCATTTCCTCCGTTTTGTTAACTTTTCCAATAACCGTCTGGGTAGTAGGATGTTCTATCACTACTCCCAATTGTCATTTCCCTGGGCCTCCTCCCCCTCAATAGTCTCCTGCTCCGCCGCCGAGGGTTCCGCCGCCAAGTCATCAGCATCATAGTGGGTCATTATGCCGTCCCCGGTGGTCTGGATATCATTGATGTTCCCGGTGGTAGATCTGGTTGAAACTCCTTGGCCCCAGCGACGATGATCATTGTGATGACGACCACCATCCTGAACTCCATCCCGTCTACCACCGATCCCGCCACATCTGGCACGGAAAGCTTTGCCTCGCCCACGCATGACTGGGGTTGCACAATGGCTTGCCTTATGTCCGAAACCGCCACAGTGGTAGCACTTGCTATTGGCGTTGGCCACAGTAAGGTCTATCGGCTCAGAACCAGTAGGCGTTGGAGTGTTGGATGAGACAAATCTGATTGACATAGCCGCGATAGCCGGATGTGAAGTTGTACGTTCTGAGGATTTGCCGACCATCTCCATGGCATCGGCCAACGTTAAAGGTGTCTCAGGCTGGTTTTTCTTTTACATGCAGGATGAGGCGATGATCTGATCAGCAATTCCCGATGGTAGCTTAGAGCAGTACTCTTCATACTGGTGATCCTCGCGCGGGATAGTGGTCTCTTTTTGCAATACGCGGATAAGTTCAGAGAATCGCTTGTTGAAGTACGCGACATCTCCTTTGGAGTGGCGTAGGGCGTGGATCTTCTTTCGAACTGCGGTAATGGCGACTTCTGGGACTAATCGATGGCGAAAGATGGATTTGAATAGAGGCCAAGTCACTGGTGCATAAGAGCAGTTTGCAGGAGGGATGATTGTGACACCTTGCTGATGGATCCAATGCGCAAACCAACTGTACGCCTCCGGGTCCATGAACCGCCATGCTGTATCGATGCGCTTATCCGACTCCATGGCACCCATTGCCGTGCCGCCTTGGCGTACCCAATGCTAGATCTTGCGAAAGAATAGATTGACAGTCTCCATCTTGAGGTCACTGGTGCGCAGTGGAGGTTGATGCTGTTTAAGGTGGGATTTAGAAAGAGCCCCTCCTCCGCGAGTATTGACGCCACCGACACCAAGACGAGCCGTCATTTGCTTCATTATATCGAATCGACCGGGCCACGACTCCAACTCTGTCAATTCATAGTCTCGCGTGGTGATGACGTTGACGAGCTGGGCCTCAAATGAAAGTAGGTGATCGGTCAAACGTCGGAGATCGTTGGTTTGGGTGGTGTCGAATTGGTAGATTGTGGCATAGAAGTCGGTTACTCCTTGACGACTAATTGCCGTCACATCGGCAGTAGCTGCATGTGGGGGTGCACGATCAGCTCCTTGGAAACAATGGATCAGGCCATCATCATTGTCAGCTCCTGGAATGGGCCAGTCAAAACTTTCGCCATCCATTCCTCTGATTAGTGATGTTGTTACTAAATTTATAAGGCCACGCCCATCAAGGCCAGAACACAACACTGGCCTACTCGAATACTTAGCGTAAAGCTCAACGCTGTTGGACGTGTAATGTTGATCCTTTGTCTGAGTGGGCGCGGGATGAATGTCACATCATCGTCCGTTTGTTGGCGCGGAAACCTTGTCGCGTTCAATTTCTTCGAGAAACGCCCAGCGAATCATCTGTCGCACCTCTGCTTCGCGAGATCGCGGCATTGAGAGCTGTGGAGCGTCGTTGAGAGAAGAGGGAACAGATTTTTGAGAAGTTGCCACCAATTGAGAGGTCTCGAGAAGGTTGCTTCATTGTCTAGCTATCAACGCACCGATAACCAGGGCCGTGGGCTATAGCCGAGTCTTAGCCGGGCCGCACGCAGCCGCACGCAGCCGCACCTTAAGTACACGGCAGAACCTCCCACACAATCGATTATTGACATCGAAAGGAATGACACATGGGATAGCGGGGAAATGGATGGAATGATCTATGACCAATATATAACCAAGAAGTAGGTAGAATTGAAAAAGTTTAGGGAAGAAATCCATGCAGAAAACAAGGGGGTCATGATTACCATGGTAATCAGGTGGATGCGAAGAATGGCAGACATTAAAGAAATAAAGAAGAATGGAGAAAAGCAGGTATCATTGGTGGTTTATGCTATCAAGGGGCAGAAGATGGCTGAGATATGCTGGGAGAAATGACTGAGAGTGGCGGGGGTGTGGCACGAAGTGGCATGTTGTGTCAATTCGGGCTCAGATACCTTCTGGAAACGTTGTTGCGGCTGTGGACACCACATCCCAAAATGCGGAAGGCTAGGAATGGTCAGATGCATGCTGGGCGCGGGGACACACAGGATGGAAGAACATCTGTGTAATGTGGTAGGATCCAAAGCGAAGAAATGGCAGAACTGCAACTGCA